>SZWC01021318.1:6447-20646 GCA_023375785.1 Penium margaritaceum | reverse complement strand
GTGAGAGTGAGTGAGTGAGTGAGTGAGTGAGTGAGTGAATGAGTGAGTGAGTGAGTGAGTGAAGGAGTGGTTGAGTGAGTGAGTGAGTAAGTGAGTGAGTGTGTGAGTGAGTGAGTGAGTAAACGAGTGATTGAATGAGTGGATGTTTATGTAGGTGGGCGGGTGAGTGAGTGAGTGAGTTAGTAAGTGAGTATGTGAGTGAGTGAGTGATGGAATGAGTGAGTGAGTGAGTGAGTGTGTGTGTGTGAGTGAGTGAACGAGTGAGTGAGTGAATGAGTGAGTGAGTAAGTGAGTGAGTAAGTGAGTGTAAGTAGTTAGCAACTGACTTACTTGGATAGTAACAGGACAGCAATAGTGACAAGGACAGCAACAGCAACAGCAAAACAAAACAAGCAAAAGCGACAGCAACACGAACAGTGTCAGAAAAAGTGAAAGCGAATGCAACAATGACAGTGTAAGTGATAGCAACAGCATCAACATAAGAGAAAGAAAAACAAACAGGGTAACGTTGGTGATGGCAGCGGGGACATGGATAGCAACAACAACAGTGATAGCGGTAAGAATAGCAACAACAAGAGTGACAGTGTTAGCTATGGCAGAAGTGATAACAATAGCGACAGTGACAAAGACGAAGATAGAGATGAACGAAGAAAGAGAAAAAAAGACAAAAACAAGAAAGAGAAAAAAAACACAGATAAAGAGTCACAGAAAGTGAAGAAGTCACAGACAGAAATACAAATAGACATATAGACAGACAAACAAAGAGACAGAGAGAGACGCTAACTTCTCAACGCGTAGTTTTCTCTCTCACAGACTCAGAGGAGCGGAAGAGGGCAGTAGTGCAAAGCAATGAGCGTGGGCTATGCCTACTCAAGCTATGCTACAGCCTCAACACCCTGCGCTAGTCTAGGATTTTGAGCTCTTTCCACGTAGCTTTACTAGTTTTCCTTTAGACGTTAGATTTTTCTTTGTAGGTTGGCCCTTGAGCCGGATTTGCATGTTTTGCACTGTGGATTCAGTGATTAATGTGGGACCGATGTGTTCAACCATACGTATGGCTAGAAATGTTGCATCTCTAGGTTGTGACGGTTATAACGTTTGAATGACTATGTACCTATGACCAAAACAATGGTTTTGGGTTGGTTTTAGGACTATCTTTCACAGCCGTGTACGTCACCTACCATGTGCCAACGGAGGTCTTCTGTTGTGTGCTTGTCAGCTTTCATTACTATTTGCATTCTAAGCTCTTGAAGATTATGAGACCTTACGCGTCTCCCTAGCCCAACCTTTGTTGTTACTTGCACATACTTGCTTGCTCGTGCATTGATTGACTGGGTAGTGAAGCAGCTGGAAATTGTTCAAAGCATAGGTTGAGGCAGTTGCGTTCTTTATGCAGCGTGTGGGCTTCCATGCTCGTCGCTTAGTCTACTGTTCCCTCAGTTTGCCGCTCTTGAGTCTAAGTCTGAGTGCTCTGGGTTTGTTACTCAGAGATTCGTGCGCAAATGTTAGCGCCAGAAAGCATCTGAAATTTGGAAGTGACTGATTAAGGAAGAAGAATAAGGAACAATGGGATACCCCTCCAAATTCTAGCTCCCCCCCAGCTCTGTAGAGCTTGTTTCTCAGTTTCTAAGCCAATCAGAAAATGTACCTATTTTCTGGCAGGCAGGGTTTTCTCGGTGAACCGTGCTATACGGCCGACAGCCCAAATCCGTGCGTCGTCCGTTTTGCCTGAAAACTAGACCATACCATAGTACGCACGCTGCAAACACAGTTGTGCGGTCAGATCAGCTAGAAAAATAGCAATGAGGAGTTATGGCTGCCTGAAATCATGAAACTTGGCCCCAAAGCATGACATAGTGCTCCGAACGCAATAGTGCAGTCAAACACGATGCTGGACATGTGCAGACATCATATGCAGCGACACTGCCTGCCGACAAGAGGACTGTTGAGGAGGTCTGGCAATGGAGCTGAGCACGGTGGAGGGAGGACGCTCTAGCAAACTACGTGTAGGCCTCAGCGTGCATTGACTCCACTTGACAACACTCCATCAGCGTCGTGTCTCGCAGTCTGTCATCTGCATGTCGATGTACATAAGTCAGCAGGACACAATAGAGTACAAGTGAGAGATGTGAGACAAAAATCAACACTCCTTCATGACTCACAGGCGCAGTGCCCCTGGACAGAAAGTGAGCACAAAGAACAAGTGGACAAGGAGAGAGAGAACCTCGCGGATGCACACCGACTGCACACACAACCTTCTTCACCGAGTCACGCTTCAGCGCCTTGGTGAAAAAATTAGCCAACCACCGTGCTGTCTCAACCCTCACAATGCTGATGGTGCCGTCATGGAACAACAAACACACATAGTGATACTCAACATTGATGTGTTTTGTGCGAGTGTGATGCATGCGGTCATTGTCAGCAATGGCCATGACAATTTCATTGTCCCAGTAGAACGTGATGGGCGGGACTGACTGACGCAACTCGGATAACAGGCGGCACAACCACACGCTCTCACAAGCGCCAGAACTGAGTGCCACATACTTAGCCTCAGTAGTGCTCCATGTAATGCAGCCTTGCTTGCCACTGTGCCAGGATACACAGTTCTGCCAACAAAGAAGATCCGACCACTACGACTCTGATCAGCGAGACTGCCGACCCAGTCACTATCGGTGTATCCCGTTGCCACAACGGACGGCTGTCAAGGGAACATGAGGCCTGGCCGTGGGGTAGAGGCAACATAGCGTAGTACTCGAATCACGGTCTCAAAGTGGAGGTGACGTGACTCCTGAGAGAATTGTGTGAGGAGGTTGACGGCGAAGGAAATGTCTGGATGCGTTGTTGCCGCCAGGAACATCAATAACCCAATGACGCGTAAACACGTGATCCCATTTTCGGGCTCCCCAACCACGGCTAGATTAGAGCTCTTGAGCATCGTCTGACCATCGGGCGACATGGGCGAGGATGCTCTTGGCACAAGGGACAGGTCCTCAGCAAAGCTCCCGGACAAGGTGTGGACCTAGGCGGCCTGATGGATATGCAGGTGGCCCATAGAGTGATCATGCTCAAGCTCGAAGCCAAGAAATACTCATGCTGGCCCAAGGTCCTTCATCTAGCAGGCAGCATGTAGCAGGTCCTTGACCCGCTTGATGGCAGTTACATCTGGCTATGCAATGAGCACGTCATTGACATAGACTAGGACAGGGATGAGGGTCTGGCCTCGCGGACTGATGAACAACACGGGGTCGGCGGAGTTGCAAAGGAGGCCGCTACTGAGAAGCGTATGACTTATCTCCTGGTTCCAACAGTACGGTGACTGGTCCAAGCCATAGAGGGCCTTTCGCAGCTTCCAAACCTTACCAGAGCCATTGTCCAAGTCTGGTGGCTACACCATGCAGAGGTCCTAGCCCTCTAGTGAAGCATGGAGAAAAGCGTTGCTCACATCCATCTGATGCAGTTCCCACTTGTGCTGGACAACCTGGTTGAACAACGCTCGGCTGGTGGAGAACCGACCGACCAGAGTGAAGATCTAGTCATAGTCAATCCCAAGAACCTAAGCATACCCCTTGGCTGTGAGACCTGCCTTGTACTTGTCCAGCGACCCGTCAGGCTTCCACTTTCACCGGAGAACCCACTTGGCACCGATGGTCTTACGACCCTGGGAGAGGTCCACGAGCTCATAGACATGATGTTGCCCAATGGCGACAAGCTCATCGTCGCATGTAGCCTCCTAGTGAGCGGCCTTGGGAGATGCTTGAGCCTCACGAAGGGCGGCTGGTGTTAGAGTGATGCTCCTCACCATGGCAGGAGTGACTCCAAAAAAGAATATAAAAAAGACAAGCCCAAGTGGCTTAGTGGTTAATGATGTCTACCTCTAGAGGCAGGGGCCCGTGTTCAAGTCCCACAAGATGAATTTCTGCCGTGCCTCAAGGGAGGTGGAAAATAGATGCCGGGAAGCTAGCTCAACCTCTAGAGTTCCTCCTTGACTTTCTAGAAGGCTAGGTGAGGGTCCAGGAAGGTGGCACACCTTCTAGAAGAGGTGACTTGTCCTATAAGGCATCTAGAGGTGTCTTGGTCTTCTGGATACCTTCCCTCCTACTAGAAGTGAGCTGAGGAATCTAGAAAGGGGCAGAAGCTTCTAGAGGAAGGAAGGGATACTTTCCTAGGTAGGAAAATGGACAACCTACCAAGGGCCACTCTAGAAGCCATAGAATCTGCTAGGAAGCTTCAATTTTGGCATGTTTTGATGTTCTGGAAAGCTTAGATCAGTGGTTATAAAATGCCACTGCTTGTGAGCCTTGAAAACGAGGTTATTCCCAGTCAATTGAGGCCAAAACTATAACCACACTATCTGACCAGTTTTCTGCCATCCTTAGATGCCTCCACACTTTCAATCTCTCCAAAAACAGTCGGTGGTGTGAACCAGCCACTGCTAGGGACCCTCCAAGGTGCACAATCACCCTCAGGCCAAAAAAGGGTTATGTGCCCACGCCTTTTAAGAGGTCCCAAGCCAGCTTGTTTCCACGCTTCCTAGATCAAGCCATGGCCGCCAACGAGCAAGAGAGCAGCCGCACTGTTATGAAGTTTGATGGGACAGGTTTTTCCTTGTGGAGGTGGTAGTTTGAGGTCTTCCTCAATGACAAGGGACTTCTTGAGCTGGTGAAGGGTGATGGGATTGCTCCGACGGAGACTACAACGGCTGAGGTGAAGGAGGCATACAAGAAGCGTAACAAAAAGGTGTTGGTGCTCCTTGTGTCTGCGTTATGCCTACCACAACTTGGGCACATGCAAGGATGCACCCTGGCCGCATATGCATGGTTAAAACTCTGTTCCATCTACTAGTCGAACAACCTCGCCAATCAGCTCTTCACCTTCAAACGACTCGTCACCCTCCGAGGTAATGAAGTTGACAACATCATTGAGATCATGCACCAGATTGAGTCACTCGCACTGGAGTGCGTGGCCACTGGTTGGGAGGTCGACTCTCAATTGCAAACTATGATCCTCTTTCTGGCCTTGCCGGACAGTTGGAGTCCCATGATCATAGTCCTTGGTGGTTGGCCTTCTAATGAGCTGAAGCATCTGAAGGTTGCTGAGTACGTGCGCAATGAGTGGATGCGACGAGGCGGTCGAGAGAGTGCAGCGGCATCAAGTTCTTCTTACACAGTTCATCCTCATAGTGTAGGCTGAGGCAACAAGTGGAAGGGTGCCAAATAGGGAACCAAGAAGGGTGACAAGAAGGGGGAGTGCTTCAACTGCGACAAGGAAGGCTACTATGCGTGCAACTGCCTCAAGAAGAATCCACACCAGTTGCAGCAGGGCGGGAAGAAAGACGACAAAGCCCTCATGGCGTACAACTCCACCGACTTGAAGGATCCGGGAGTTGCTGTCATTGACTCCGGATCAGGCCGCCACACCCAATGCAGTAGGGCGGCATTTTTTACCTACAACGCCTAGGAGAGACGCATGACGGTGGCCAATGGAAAAACAGAGGTATAGGCCGATGAGGATAACATCCGTATTGAGTCAATTGTAGATGGCAAACCTGTCACGAGCACAATCTACGATGTGCTCCACATGCCCAACTTTGGGGTAAACCTGCTCTCGGTTAGCCGCCTTACCGACAAGGGACTTGAGGTGCTCTTCACGAAGAAGGAGGCCATCATCTGCAAGGAAGGCAAAGGCAAGATGATTTCACAAACCAAGAGGGAGGACGACTTGTACGTGCTACGCGCAAAGATCCTCGGCAGCCGGGCGGGGTCCAACGTCTCCAATCTTGCAACAAAGGATGAAGGAGACCTGGACCTGTGGCACCGCCAAATTTGTCACATTTCTCCATCGACGATGAAGGAGATGGCAAAGAGGGAGTTGGTGCTGGGTCTCCAAATTAATTTACCTGATGGAACCAAGGAGACCGTGTGTGAGCCATGCGTCATTGGCAAATCAACGCGGCAGCCGTTTGTGGCAAAGGAGACGCGTGCATCAACAAAGTTGGCAGTCGTACACACATATGCGTGTGGACTACTGGAGAGCTCCATCGACTGAGCTTGCTACTTACTCACCTTCATCGACGACCACAGCCACAAACTGTACCTATACCTCATGAAGCAGAAGAGTGAAGTCCTTGTATGCATGCAAGATTTTGTGGCAGATGTGGAGCCGGAGACAGAGTTGAAGGTGAAGGCGTTCCAGAGTGACAACAGCGGTGATTATACGGGCTGCCTTGGGTGGATGAAGAGCAAGAGGATCCAGTGGCAAAAAACAACTCCACACTCCCCACAGCATAATGGTGTCGTAGAGAGAGTGAATCGCACAATCCTTAACATGGTGCAATCCATGTTGAGCGACGCCGGCCTTGCACAACGGTATTGGGCAGAGGCAGCAAGGATAGTAGCGTACATCATGAATCTCATGCCGACCAAGCTATTGAAAGATAAGGAGAGCAAGGTGTGGAAGACGCCACAAGAAATGTGAAGCCGAAAGAAGCCGGCAGTGGATCACCTCCGCACGTTTGGTTGCATTACACATGCGGTGGTACAGGCCCGTGAAGGTCGGAGCAAGCTGGACCCAGAAACCCGCCGGTGTATTTTCCTTGGGTATGAGAGCGGAAGCAAGACATACCGGCTCTTTGACCCAAGGATGCAGCAAACTGTGTGGAGTCGCGACGTCACGTTCGACGAGAAAAGCCGTTGGACAGACAAGGAGACAGGTCTCTCCAAGAGTGGGGAGTGGCTACCACTCCTTGAGGGGGGGATGCCGGATGACGTGAATGAGGGTGACGTCCTCCCATCACCACCAGGCGGAGAGGATCGCCCAAGGGATGGGCGAGTGGCTGAATTTTGTCCAGCCAGTTCGGATGAGGAATCGGAAGCACCGGAGATGAACATGGAGGTGGAGAGTCGACCGATGTCTTCAAGGTCTCCGAGAGAGGGGGAGCAGGCGCTTGGAGATGATGGCGCCAAAAGGGGACAGCAGCAACAAAAACTGCCTCAACAGCCCCACACGAGTAACCATGTGCGAAGAAGGACAAAGAGGTACGATGCCGACAAGGAAATTTGGACCGTGTTTGCACAATTCTACTTCACGCAAGAGGAACCTGACGGAGGCACTGCACCTGAAGGATGGGGCTGAGTGGGAGGGAACAATTAAATATGAGCTCGCCTCCCATGAAGAGAAAGGCTCTTCACTTGCAGGTTGAGCATGGATAACTTCCATGGGTGATGCGCAACGAGGAGATTGTTGGAGTGATGCTCCTCACCATGGCAGGAGTCACTCCAAAAAGGAACACCAAAAAGACAAGCCCAAGTGGCTTAGTGGTGAATGATGTCCACCTGTAGAGGCAGGGGCCCGTGTTCAAGTCCCACAAGATGAATATCTGCCCTGCCTCAAGGGAGGTGGAAAAGAGATGTCGGGAAGCTAGCTCAACCTCTAGAGTTCCTCCTTGAGTTTCTAGAAGGCTAGGTGAGGGTCTAGGAAGGTGGCACACCTTCTAGAAGAAGTGACTTGTCCTACAAGGCATCTAGAGGTGTCTTGGTCTTTTGGATACCTTCCCTCCTACTAGAAGCAAGATGAGGAATCTAGGAATGGGCAGAAGCTTCTAGAGGAAGAAAGGGATGCCTTCCTAGGTGGGAAAAAGGACAGCCTACCAAGGGCCACTCTAGAAGTCATGGAATCTGCTAAGAAGCTTCAAATTTGGCATGTTTTGGTGTTCTGGAAAGCTTAGATCAGTGGCTATAAAATGCCACTGCTTGTGAGCCTTGAAAAAGAGTTTATTCCCATTCGATTGAGGCCAAAGCTATTGCCACACTCTGACCAGTATACTGCCATCCTTGGAACCAGTCGCCTCCACACTTTCAGTCTCTCCAAAAACAGTTGGTGGTGTGAACCAGCCACTGCTAGTGACCCTCCAGGGTGCACACTCACCCTCAGGCCAACAGCTGGGTCCTCTAGGCACTTTGTGGGACGGAAAGTGAGGACATGCGTGTCCCGCACCCCTGGTGGCATCCGCGTGAGCGTGGGTGCAACGATGTACCGGTACTCCAAATGGAGCAAGGCATAGCTTAAAGCTTACCCTGGATGTATTTCAGTGATGACTGACAGTGTGGCCAAGCCAAGTGCTTTGGTGCCGGGGTCTCCACTAATGACTGTGGAAGTGGGTCTGACATGAGGTAAGGAGCCTCGTGGAATGACAAGGGATTGTGGCACGAGAGGACATAAGGAGTCGACTTGAGTACTCACTATCAGCCTGGGTCCAAGGTTCGCGCCCAGACCACGTGTGTAGCGCGCCGAACGGGGCAGCCAGCCATGATGGGCTTGCGCACATGGACGGGGCAGCCGGCCGTGAGGGGCAAGCGGACACGGGCAAGGCAGCCGGTCGTGAAGGGTTGGTGGACACGGACGGGGTAGTCGAAACTAAGGGGTTGGCGGACACGGACGGGGCGGCCGGACGTGAGGGGCTGGCGGATACGTACGGGGCAGGCGGCCTTGAAGGGCTGACAGGCACAGACGAGGGAGCCCGCTTTGAGGGGCTGTTGGAAACAGATGGGACAGCCAGCCCAGAGTGGTTGGCGGACATGGACGGGGCAGTCGGCTCCGAGGGTCTCTCGGACACAGATGGGGCACCCGAGCCTGAGGGGTTGGCGGACATGTACAGGGCAACCGGCCCTGAGGGGCTGGCGGACACGGACGCTACAGTTGGCCCTGACCGGCTGGCGTACAGAGAGGGGCAACCGGCCCTGATGGGCTGGCGGACATGGAAGGGGCAGCCAGCGCACACGATGGGATGCCTGGATGCGGTTGGATAGAGGATAGACCCACCACTCACCCACGCGAGGGGAGGAACATCAACGCGCTGGAGCGAATGAGGTTGCGGGAAAACACGTCCTCAAGGAAGAGTGCGTTGTGGGACTCGATGATGCAATGCCGGGTGAGATCCAAGAAACACCATGCCATTGAGTGATGCAAGACGCCAAGGAAGGTGTACGGACAGCCGCAAGGCTTGAGCTTGTCACCCTGGTGTGGAGGAGGCAACCACACGATGGTCACTCAGCCCTAGACGAGGGACAGACAGATATTGACTCGCTCTTCACACCTGTGATGGTATGGTATGGACTGACTGGGAATGGGTCTATGGGGAATCCTCTTCCAGGCCCACGTCATGTAGGTCATGGCCTCAAAGTAGAAGCCGTCAGAGATACCGGGTTCAACCCGCATGGTGCGGACGACGTCGGCCATGGTGCAGTTCTATCGCTCAGAAATGCCGCTCTGTGCAGGCGTGTAAGGCGCCAACGTCTCATGATGGACACCACGAGAGGTGAGGAAGAGTGTGTTCTCCCCTAGAGACTCACCCCCGTGATCAGAATAGAAGCGACAGAGGTGACGAACACACTCACGTTCAGTACGGACAAGCCAGTCCCAAATGGTGGGAGCAACGTCGCTCTTCTGCCGAAGGCAGAAGACCCAACGATAGCGAGAGTAGTCGTCTGTAAGGGTCAAGACATAACGACCGTGCTCGCCGAATGACTCTATCAAGAGTCGACCCATGATGTCAGAGTGAACCAAGGCGAGCTGGGCGGTCGCTCAAGAGACAGAGAGGGAGTAGGTGGAACGATGCATCTTCTCTTGAGCGTAATCAATGCACTCGGTGGGACACGTCAGAGGAAAGGAGGCTGGGTCAAGGCTCGTGGATGGGTGCGTATGAAGCATGCTGACAATAGTGGCATAGTGGACGTTACAGAGGCGGTGATGCAGGAGACGCGTGTACTACGGAGACAGTGTGCTAGTAATAAACACGTGGCCAGTGTTGGCCGATGAGGAGAGAACAGGTGTGGTACATGCCACAAGTTGCCACGGGCGGTGGCATGCAAAACAACACAACCTGATGGACGCAACGACATTACCCACACCACGCGAGTGCAGAACGTCCGTGCTCATGCGATCAAGGGCGGTGGCAGGCAAGAGGCTGAGCTCAAGGCCAAGGACAAAGAGGACATCGGTCACGAAGACATCACCAGCAGGCCCACGGAAACGAACGACGCCGACACCACAAACGGGTAACACCTAACCAGAACCCGTTCGAATCCCAATTACATCGGTCATGGGACCAAGGACACTGAGGGCCTTACGCAAGGCCGTCATGTGATGCGTGGCCCCGCAGTCGATGATCCAGGTCACTGTCAGATCCTGGACCATTGTGGCCAGGTCGTTGACAGTCATATGGTAATGGGTGAGCGACGCTGATGCGGTGGACGGAGGTGTAGACCGGGACAGCCAGTCATCCTGCCATGCGACGTCATCACGAAGAGGAACGGGTGGGAAAGGCACAACAGCCTATGGTGTGGACAAAGATACAGGACACGACCGCAGCACAGACTCTATCATGCAGGGTAGGGAGGAGCTAGCGATTTAGCAACTCGCACTTCCCTAGGGAGGAAGGCGAGGAAGGATGAGATGAAGTGCAATGAATTGCTCCCATTAACGCTTGTTTGTTGAGGGTTTGAAGGAGTAGACCAACTGCGGTGTAATGGCACAGGAGTCCCAAGAGGACGAAGGCGTTGGTGAATGAGGAGCGGGTGCGGACGGGTACGGAAGATACTGCGGTGGAGCCGTCGCGAGCAGCATAGCTACAACAGGAGCAGCGACGGTCACGGTAGTGGTGGCAAGATGAAGCTCGCACTGGTGACACATGGCGGCGATAATGCGACCCTCGTCAGTCGGGAGTGGACACGTGAACCACCCATGTCCGGGCTAACCACAACTGTGACAAACAAGGCTGGCGCTACCAGATCCGCTAGATTACTGCTGAGGGTCCTTGCCCTTCTCATCCCCAGACAAGGTGGCGCTGGAAGACGTTGCTGCTACTGGGACGGCAATAGCCCCAGAGGCGACGGATGGAGAGGCGAGGGACTTTGTGCAATGGATGTGTGACTCCTGACAAGCCTCTGCGATGCGGAGGAAGAGCTCGTATGCCCAGGGCATGAGGGTACCCTGGGCAGCCATCGCGGTGAGGACGTCCTGGGAGTATTGAACGAAGACATCGGAGAAGGGGTCGGTGGCGTTGCGCTTGATGGTCTAGAGCACGAAGAGAGGGGGTGGCGCGGCGTCTCCAAGGCAGCGCAGGATGTCCTCTACACGCTACGAGTAGGAGGTGACCGTCTCGGGCTCCCCCATGCGGAGAGAGTTGAACTTTCAAATCAGGAAGCTGGTCCCGGGATCACTGGACAGGCGATGAGGGTACGTGAGTACGTGCCACGCCGCTGCTGGGTCAAGGAGAGCGCCAATGGTGAGGTTGCCGAGGAAGGCCTCGAGGGCGAGACGTGCAGATGGAGGGGCTACAGGGATGAGGGCACGCACGAAGCGGCCAACGTCATATACCTGGACGGCCTAGGTGGAGTCAAAAGGTAGGACATAGTAGGGCCACAAGCCCTCGCCCTGTGCCCAGATCCGGAAGCTGAGCTCCCAGCTCCAAAACTGGTCACCAGCCAAAAGCGGCGGCGGTGGGGTTGTGAAGTCCTTTGGCCTGCGGCAGACACCCAGATTGGGGCCTAGGACTGACGTCACCGTCTGCTATTGGCATTGGGTGTGTTGCTGTGCCAGGTACCGTGTGGCATAAGAGACTGCAGGGCTTGCGTACACGGGTGGAACAAAATGCTCTTGCTGACGTTGCTGCTATTGCTAAGACGGCTGTTGCTGTTGCTACTTCGGCGACTACTGATGCTACTGTTGCGGCTGCTGTTGCGATAGCGGTGTCAGCAGCTGCAATGACGATAGCTGCTATGTCAGCGCTGCGAGTTGCTAGCGCAAAGTGGCAAGCGGATTTGTCGAGCCAACATGACCTACGACAGAGCCGGTGGGGTGTTGGTGCTACTGCTGCTACTCCTGTTGCTCTTATGGCTACTGCTGCTGTTGCTGTTGTTGTTGGTGCTGCTACTGCTATGTGCTACGGCTGTTGGTGTTGCTGCTCCCGCTTTTGGGACTGCTGCAGCTGTTGCTGCTGCCAACCCTGTTGCTGTTGCTACGGCGATAGCTGCAACTGCTGCTGGAACTGCTCTGGTTGTTGTAGGAAGGGGGGTCCTCCAACCAAGGATGACCCCTCTATGTTCTCTGCCATGGTGTCCTTTGTTTCCCCTCCTTGTTCCCTTTTTTCTTGTGCTGCGGATGTCAGCAATGACGTCAGCAGTCACGTAAGACTCAAGTGGCTAACGGCAATAGCTATTGATGCGTAATCTATAGGGTTGCTGGTTTATTTTTTTTGTTGCTGAAGTTAGCAGTGATGTCAGCTGATGATGGCTGACATCAATAGTGGTTGTTGTTGGAGCCGCTGCTATGTCAGTTGTAGGGCAACTAATGCTAGTACTGTAGCTGCTATTGCTGCTGCTGTTGGTCTGTTGTTGGAGCTGTTGCTGCTATAGCTGTTGTTGAAGTAGTAGCTGCTACTACTGCTACAGTTGCTGCTACTGCTGTTGTTGCTACTACTGCTACCGCTGAGCTACTACATGCTGCTGCGGCTGTTGTGGCTGTTGCAGCGACTGTGGTCGTGGCTACAACCGCTATAGGTCCACTTGTGAGGTGGGGTAACTTTTATTATGTTTCCATTTTCTTCTTTCTCTTTTTCTTCTTACTTCATCATTGCAAGCTCAATACTTTCTGTGATCTCTGAGCTCCTCGCAGTGAGCTTGCTGATCGTAGCTCGTTCCTTGCTGCGAGCAGCTGCTACTACTGCTGGCCGCTGGTGCTACTGCAGCTGTGAGCTGTTGCTGCGGCTGTGAGCTACTACTATGGATGTGAGCTGCTGTTGCTTGTTGCTACTGCTGCTTCTTGTTATGGGCTGTTGCTGCTGCGAGCTGACGCAAGCTGTTGCTACTGTCGATTGTTGTTGTTGTTGCGCACAACTGCTGCTGGCTGCTGCTGCCAGTGCTCGCTGTTGCTGTAAGCTGTTGTTGTTGCTACATGGTACTACTGTTGCTTGCTACTACTGCCAGTCACTACACCCGGTCGACATCGCCATGTACTTCGTCGCCAGCAAGTGCCTGACGCGGCCTGCTGCTCACCTCGTTGCGTCACACGTGGGGGTCAGTACTACCACAAAAATCTGGCAATTTTTCCCCTAGCTCAATAGCCGTGGGAAAACATCTGACGCCGCCACCAGGCGGCATAATGCTGCCAGGAAAAATCCGGTAGCATTTCCCCTGCACTGGTGCGTATGGGGGTCCGGCGGCTTAGTCAAGAACTTGTACGCCGGTTGTCTGTTGCTGCTGCTGCGCTCTGGCTCTGATACCAAGCTGGAAACTGTTGTAAAGTGCAGTTGCGTTGTTGATGCAGTGTGCGGGCTTCTACGCTCATTGCTTAGCCTGCTACCCCCTCAGTCTGCCGCGCTAAAGTCTGAGTGCTCTGGTTTTGTTACTAAGAGATGCGCGCGACGGTGTTAGCGTCAGAAAGCAGCTGAAATCTGGAAGTAACTCATTAAGAAAAAAAGAATGAGCAACAATGGGAAAACCCTTCAAATTCTAGCCCCCCCACCCCCCAAGCTTTATAGAGCTTGTTTCTCAGTTTCTAAGCCAATCAGAAAATAGACCTGTTTTCAGGCAAGTAGGGTTTTCTCCGTGAGCCTTGCCAGACGGCCGAGAGCCCAAACCCGGGCGTTGTCCATTTTGCCTCAACACTGGACCATACCATAACACACACGGTGCAAACGCAGCCGTGCGGTGAGAATCAACTAGAAAGAATTGCAGTGAGGAGTTATGGCTGCCTAAACCCAGGCAGCGTCTACGCTAATCCCGGTACCAACAGTGCCAGAAAATCATGAAACTTGGACCATAGGCATGACATAGGGCTGTGTATGCAACAATGCTGTCAAACACGTTGCTGGGCATGTGGAGACTGTTGGATTCATGTCATTATCACTCGGTGACCTCTGGCCTCGTTGCACACTCACATCACTGATGCAGGTGACTGACCAGTGAGAGATGACTCCGCTGATTGACACGTCCTGACCAGAAGCTGAGAAGACAAGCCATGGAGAAGCTCAATCAGAGCTTGTCAGACTTATTTTGCATCGTTCACATGCTTTGGTGCACAGTTTGTCATAAGCATAACCGGGTTTCTTCTCTAGACAGGTTGTTGCTTGTACGGTGTCCTAGTTTATGCTAGGAAGTTATTCTGTGGGCAGGTGGGGTCGAATCCCCAATTTCGAGCTCGCTG
>SZWC01021317.1:21148-46586 GCA_023375785.1 Penium margaritaceum | reverse complement strand
CGCGCAAACTGCATTGCGCTGAACGACGAGTCGCTGCCGTACGCGTTGCGGATGTATGTGCCCGCTGGCGCGGCGCCGCTGCTGCTGTCACTGCTGCTGCTGCTGCTGCTGCTGCTGCTGCTGCTTTCGCCGGCTATGGCAGCAGCGGCTGACTTGGCTAGGCTGATTTTTTCCGCCGTGATGGCCGTGCAGGGGCTGGCCTTGCTGCACTTCACGAACAGTCCGTTGCGACCCCTCACGGTGCCCCAAACGTTGCGGAAGTGCACGCCCGACACGGCCGTGCTAGCAACGCGCCTGTAGTCGTTTCCGTCCGGAAGCGCGGGGCAGTCCATTGCCGGGCCGCAGTAAAACTGGTCGACGGTAAGTGCGCGAGCCACTCCGCGCATGTGGAGGTTCGCGCCCACCACGTTGCGGATCGCGCCCCGGCCTCCCGGCGGCGTGGAGATGGACAGCGCATTGAGGGTGTCGTCGAACTCGCTGTTAATGACGCTTACGTTGCTGATGCAGCCCGAGCCGCCGCTGTGGTAGAAGCCCGCGCCCACGCCGACGCCATTGCCGCGCTCGCAGAGTACACCCGCCACCTTCACCGCAGAGCTGCCGTCGCCCACCAGCACGCACTCCGCGCCACCCGAGATGGTCGTCTTCACCACCGTGACGCGCGNTACTTCCAAAGGGAGGAAGAGCGTCGGGCAGCCCGACGCTCGGTCAAGCAGATCACTACCAGCAACATGCAACGTACCGGAGTTCGAGGCGCGTCACTTGCACGTGCTTGGAGTCGGAGATGGAGACGAGCGCAGGAAGCCCCTGGCCGAGCAGCTCTCCCTCAATCTGCATCTTCCAGGCCCTCAAACCTCGGCCATCGATGCTCCCTCTGCCGGAAAGCTCCAGTCCGTTAACCTCGCTGAACGACAAGAGGGCAAAGGCAGGGTCGTTGTCAGCGCGCTCCGATGCCTTCGCGTATTCGGATGGGTCTCGGGGCCCGAAAACATTGCCGTCAATCCACACAGTGACGCCAGCACCGCATGGTCCACGCATCGCGTCTGTGGAGGGCATGACAAGCAGCTTGGCTTGCTGCGGCACCCAAACTGAGGCGCGCTTTCCTTCGTTGCTGTCCCGGGCCGCCTGGCATGCCGCGTCGAACGCCGCGCGGAAGGCGGCAGAGTCATCTCGGCTACCGTCCGCCGCGGCTCCAAAATCAGTAACGCTGAAGCGATGAACGTCGTCTGACAGGATACGCGCGTGCTCTTTCCTTCGCAGCAGCTGCTGCCGCTCCTGCAGCTCTCGGTGCTTCTGCGCCTCGGACATGTGGTGCGTCCGGACTATGGCATCTGCGGACGCGATGAGACCCACGGGCTTGGCGTCGTGCATCTCCTGCATCTCCTCCGGCGTCATGTCCGTGGCGCGCGCCGCCCTCATGAGGGCGATGCAGCAGCACAGCACGAATAGAGAGGCGCGGAGAAAGGGGTGGTCTGGACTGTGTTGGGCCATGTTGGCGAGGCGTTTTCAAGATCCTGTTCACCGCCGATCAGCAGCACGAGGCGATTAGAGGCTCTTCGGAAAACGTTGGGAAGGCGCCGGACGGAGCGGGCTGAACGCGCACCTTCCCTTGCTCTGTGGATGGCGCCGTGAAGGATGCACTGGTTGTACTCCAAACGGCGTGAGAGCGCCACAATTCACTCGTTAGGGCGTCACTGCTATGCGAAAAGGTTGCAGTACCGAAAGGATTGGATGGACGACTGTCCAGGATGATCAGCGAATCTCAGCGAGTGCTCGAGCTAAGCACTCTGTAGATCTTGCTTCATTGCTAAGACGCAATGACCGATGGTTTTATGGTGCCCGAGCGAGAGCCGACCGAGCCTGTCTTGACTGCGTAATCCGAGCCGCCCCAAACAGTTTGCTTCCCTCGCGCAGCGCTCCAAAGCGCTGCGTGGGGCGGGTCGAAGCGAGGTGCCAACACGTTCGGGCTATCGAGCCGCATTTTGGCATTCATGCGACTCCCAACACACGCCCGGTTCGTGCGGAGGGGAACCAATGTGTTTTCGGCGCAACTTCGTCAGGTAGTTAACTTGCTACAACTTTCAGGTGACCAAAAAGCGTCCGTTGACGGAAATCAAAACTGGTCGTGGAGGGTTCGCTCCACTTACGATCAACAAATGTGATGATAGGTAGCAGCCATATTTTTTCTGGCCGACATTGGAGCGGTGGATGCGCTGTTGAACCTCGTTTTTGACCATCCTCGCGCACACTGCCTGCGTCCACCTGTTCCGTCAGAAAGTTGCAGGTGCCAAGCATTGGTTGCACCGCACCACAGCCAATCGGAGTGACCAGCAGACCGAGACAGGAAGCCGGAACCAATCGCAGTCACTGGCGGAACAGCGTTCGCAACGACGAGGAAGAAGAAATCCAAAATCTTGAACATGACATTCTTCTTCAAGTTTTCAGGTCTTTGATTCATAATCCACTTCCGCGGGGAGTGGCTGCCTCAACACCAAAAGACTCCTTGAATTTGATCCCAGTAGATCAGATACTTTAAAGGGTCCAAATATGCAAATACAAAAATATATATATATATATGTATATATATTTATTCAAGTAAAATTATTCAATTCCGTGGCTTAGTAGTTAGTAGAATATGTAATTCAATGTGATGGAAGAAGACGAAGTTTTGCTTCCACATTTCTACAATTATCCGGTTCTAAAATAATCAAAATGAAATAAAACATAAATTTATATTAATTTTTTTCTTAATTTATTTTTTCATTATTATATGTCAGACCTTCGTAAGTCATCACATTGTTCCAATGAGCTTGCGTAAAAACACCTACACGACTATTTGGAGTCAAGAAACAGATTTTATTTTGTTTCCTATCCGAGCCCGTATCTAATTCTGAGATACATATTTCCAAAACAGCCTGACACACTTTGTACTCCTTTCCCAAATTGTGTCCCAACTAAACACTCCCCGACATTCGGGATTCAAGAGACCTTATGGTTTTTAGTTTTACTTTCACGGAATAATGCATTTTTCCAGGAAATGGGCATTTTTGAAAAACTATGAAAGAGGAAAGAATACATTGACAAAATAATTGTGGTTGCAGCTCTGTCAACATACGAGGTGGCATGCTCCTTTTCACTTAAAAAATCCGAACCTATCAGGTTCCTGGCTTACCAGAGATGCAAACCTGGCTGATGTGGTTGAAATTTCACGCCGACCTGAACGGCTGAACAAGTTGCTTTGACGCCCGGATCATCCATGCCGTCAGCGCTTTAGAAAGAATCAAAGTCTTTGTTTTAGCATGACTTGCCTCGCTAGGTTGCAATACTGACGATGGCTTGAACTTAGGATTCTTTTTGCCTTGCACGATCGATGGTAACAATCCTTCATGAACTTAACGTGAAGAAATGTGAGAAAACATTGTTTTCAGAGTTTCCATGCCGCTCGCAAGGTCGCCGTTAGGGCGGCCTACACAGTGAGGCTTTCACGTCAGGTCGGATTAATCTAGTGACCAGACGGACCGGCGGATGAAACAGGCAGTTATCTCTGGCCGTCACATATTTTCGGAAGTCGTTTTTTTAACACAAGTTTCCCAAGCATACTCGTCCTCGACGTCGCCGAATGTCGTGGAGGTTGGTCAGGTCGTCGCCTTGCAAAAGTTTGCCCATTAGGAAAACTTGCACTTGAATAACAAGTGTTATATCATTCAACACATGTAAAATAGCAAACTAATGCTTCACCCATCATGATGTTCCCTATTCCTCGACTTGTTTAAAAAAACAACCATTTTTCCATTTTTTTTGTGTTTTTCTTACGCATCAAGTTTCCATTTTAGTTTCTTGAATTATTCCAAATGCACCTCCAACAATAATCTTGAAATTCAAACAATGCACTTTTCATAAATGGAAAAGCACCTTTCAAGACCTCCACAACCTTTACAACGGCATCCATAGCTATCTCCGAGGTTCTAATTTACAAACATGCAGAGATGCCTACTTGGCCTTGTGTCAGCTTAGACCCTCGCCAATAAATGCTGTAATGTGTAACTCTCAAAGGAGTCCTCAATGGCGTCACTGGAAGCATGCCATTAATAGCACAAGCTCGAGGGAGCACAAATGAGCAGACATGTGACCTCTATTGAGGGATTCATTCTTAAGTGAGTGTCCATAAATGCTTGGTTCTTTCACCGTAAGGTCATCCGTTTACTAAGAGAACATGGATGTTTTCAGCGCGGAGCATGTAGATTATTTACCACAATATTGCGATCACGAGGGTCATGTTTGTTGCTGCTAGCAGTCGAGGTGCGGGTGATGTATCTTATCTGTTTTCCTCCCTCTAGCTCGACTCCCCTTCGTAGTACCAAAGTTTTCCACTGCGCGCACGCTACCTCAATCCCACATGCTATCCTGCTCTAGTCAAGGGACTGTTGACACTTTGCGTAACAGTTTGATTTTCCATATTCGTAGCAGTGGACAGATTGTCCACTGCCACTGCCCGTTGTCTACACCTGCTTCTTTCCCTTACCATGTCCCTTCTTCCCATTCTTCCCATGACTGGTTGTTAGAAATCATTGGGACTAGCCAGTCTGGGAGATTGAGAGGTGAAGGGAGAGGGAGAGACAGAGCTAGAGGGAGTGGTCAAGGGTGTCTTCATGGTCACTTCATTGAGCAGGCTTGCCTGATGCGCCTGGACTACCTCCTTGGTTGATGTCTTCTCAAGGTAGTAATGTTGCAGCCAAGGAAGAAGCTAGACACGTGCAACAATATCCTCGAGGAAGACACAATAAGAACCCAAAAAGTGTGCGCAGTGGTCCATTTGGGCCCCCAGCATGATGGTGCCAAAGGCTCGCAGCTACGAGCCACCGTTTTTCCCTTGGTGATTGTAGATGTGCATGCCACACCGCTTCTTCTCACTCCCTATCAAAGGGCGTGACAGGTAAGGTGATGGACCCTAATCCAGAGTCATTGTCAGCTCCTAGCCTCGATGAATTCTGGCCCAGTCCATGTCTCTATTGTTTCGAAGAAGGGGGAGACGCCAACAACCATCTGTTTCGGGATGACGAATAGGAGGCTGCGCATTGCTCGCGCCGCTGCCTGGACCTGTCAGGAGACTGACATATAGTTCTTGGTCAGGTAGTATGGCCACACTCCTCTACGTTGGGCCACACCTGGAAAAAAACCTTCCACAGGTCAAAGCTGGCTACAATCATGTAACGAGGAAGGCGTGTATCAAAGCTCTTCAGTTGCCACTCCATGGGGAGGGAGACCTAAGGATCTGGAGCAAGTGAACACAGTGGTGGAAGACCTCTGTTTAGGGCTATACCTTCAAGTTATAACCGTGGTATTTTCCTTGAAGCATGCTGGTACACACCTCAGTTATCTTAGAAGTTTTGGAAAAATCACGAGCTGTGAATTTGGATGGGTTCAAATGCAAAGGGCTTTCTAAATGAATGACAAGTGTGGGACCTCCCAAACAGCCCGCACAATGTGCTCCAAAATTGGCTTTCATGTGCATTAACTCTGTCTTCTTCAGCATGAACATGGATACAGAGTTATAGGAAAATCAACTTCCATTACTTTGAACGCACACTATGTGGTGTGTGAGAGAAAGGAGGGGAAATTGTGTCTCTTTCCATCCGGAAGGAGCTTGTGCAAAACACATCCATTTCCTAACACACATACGGAAGCTTAGCGGCAAAACACAGGGGCTATTCTCCCTCCACGTGGGGAGGAGTGTAACACAACAATATCTGTGATCCATTTGTCCAGTGTTCCTGTTATTTTTGTGCACATGTTTCTTTTAGGAAAAAGTGGCCCATTCATATATGAGCAAAGTCTCTATATTCGAAAGAGAGAAAAGGTTTCAAGAAAGGCAGAGCCTGACAAGAGAGGCATTTCACATGATTCTTGTTACCTTCTCTTCATCTCATCAACTTGTTGAAAATTAGTAGTTTTGGATTTGTATTGAAGAAGAGAAAGGGAAAAAAAGCCCTGCAAGCCGGGCTTTTTCTTTGACTTGCACATAGTAGGTGGAAACTGGGTATGAGCACATCTGCCCCCAGTGTTCACATATGTCTTTCTTTTTTTGTAAATACAAGTGAGAAAGAACTTCACATCCTAAATTCCTCACATCTTACCTCAAGAATTAGAGCAGATAGAAGCCGACCGTAGCTGCAAGATGCTTCAACACATGGACAGCAAGGTTGTGTCTACTCAAGAAGCATGTAACCATAACTCTTCCTTAACCATGGTCACCCATCTGAATTATTCTCAACAAAAAAACAATACAAGCACTACTATTCCCTTGTTCACTTGGTTCCCTGGCTTCTTGCCTGGTGAAATGTTTTCTCCTCAAATAGTACACAGAAGGGAGTGAAACATCTATCATCCTGGGTAGAAATGCCTCACCTCTTGAAAGCCCAACAAGTATCCTTGCCCTACAATATGTAGATGAAATCCTCAAATCTGCACATGTGGCACTGTCACACCACTCAAGCCCTCTTTCAACTTAGCTACCACTAGCCAGAGCACATCAAGATTCTTGGAGCAATCTTGCTCCCATAAAATAAAGGACACCTTCCATTTCACATCATGGCCAAATCCTCAGAAAAAAACACATGCGGAATGGTGGTAGGCATGACTTATGACCTTCCTTGAAAGCTTCATCCCCCACGTTGCTTCCCAAATCCTCCAATGAATAACCAGATCTTTGACGAGCCTTGAAGAATGGGGGAATTTGCCTCCTCCATAATTACCCTCACTCATAAGATACCCATGTACTAATGCAAGTTTCAGGAGACTCGCTCTCTTCCATGTGAAATATAGAAAAAACTACTGAGCCCCTTGCAACACGAATGGAAAAAGAACTTCTAAACATCATCCATGTTTTTCCCCTCGACAGTATATTCAGCACGCACTGTCATAAATGTGTAGCCTTCACCACTGGGCCACTTGCACTTCCTCCCCGCTCTACTTATTAGCAACAGATTTTAAGGAGGCATATTACCCCTCAACAAAGACTACCTGTGCGCATCTATACAACACCTTTTTGTTTTGCAATACATCATCTGATGAATTACACTCCTTCACCATCATTCTCTAAGATGGTTTTTGACTAGTGGAAACTGTAATTCTCCCACCACTATTTACTCCAACGCATAACAAGGCTGCCACGTCCTACCACTCCTCTTTTTACGTGTAATCAAACCCATATCAGACCTTCTCCATCACCACGTTCAATGATCACTTATTGTCAGTGGAAGTCCTTTTGTTAACTATGTGAAAGATACAACTCACAGCATTTGGTGGGAGCATGAAGTTTAAATAGCTATCCAGTGCCTTTGGACTTGAGCCCGATGTACAAGATTTGGTGTAAACTACAAGAAGGTACAAATAATCCTACTTGGACACACTTACACTGCTCTTAAGTAAGTCTCTATTCCAAGTTTTCAAGTATCCTACTTGAATGTGCAAACACCTCTTCCTTCCATCCCTTTACTCGGACAACATATGCATTTTCACAGCATAGAGACTTCAAGTGTCCATATCATTATTTCATAATACAAATTAATGCGTGCGTAAACTTCAAGTTTCTCTAATACAACTTTGCATTTCCTCCACCTTTTACATGTCAATACCGTTCTCTTTACACTCCTCACCTCAGATATCGAAAGAGAAGATAATGGACACGATCTAAAGCTTAACTTAATTGCATATGTAGTCTTCCCTAGTTTAACCGGATGATTAGGGATCAAGCACACTAGTGTTCTTATGGAAGTGAAGCTGAATGGATTTAATCCGTCCTCAAACTTGGAGAAGTCCAATTGAAACAAAGCCCTCAAATTCAGAAGATTTCCCGAAAAGAGAATCTTCTCTCTTTCTAAAATGTATTGTAGAGGGAGGGCCGGTTCAGCCCTCAAACCTCGTAAAAGCAAGGAGCTGGTCGGCGGCCACCCTTCGCCATGGCGAGGACTGGGCGTCAGCAAGCCACTCGCTGGCCGCCGGCTAGCTGGCGGCCAGCTGGTAGGATGGCCAGCGGTTGGTCAGGTGACTAGTCCACCACCTACATCCCAACCACAAGCTATCAAACAAGCTGGTAGCTCTATCAGCAGCTGAGAGGCCGCGAGGGCCTCGAGGGCGAGGCCAGTGGCCTCATGCTCTTGTCCTCACTTTCCCCTCCTTACCATCTAGGATGAGTGCGGATGAGGGGAGAATGTGAACAAGAGAGTGAGCGAGAAGACACAAAGGGATGGTGTGAAATCACCACATGTGATCCTTTAACACTATGCATTTTAGCAAAAATATAAAAATAAAAGTCAAGACAGCCTGGCGCAATCACTGCACGATTTTTCCAGGCTGGGTTACCTGTTCCGTGACCAAAGCTTGGAGGTCGCGCGATGCTTGACGAAAACACGTCAAGAAACAGAAACTTCTTCCCATAATGAACAAATCGACAAATGCATAGTACTAAATGCGTCATAGAGATTTCCACCGTTCTTTCTAAAAACAATATGGAAATAGTTAAAACAGTAAAATAAATCATTACTTTTGAGCTAAGCAATGACGTAGCTTCAAAAGGCGCGGCGAGCCATGACGACTCGGGCAAGGAAAGACCACTCTGACGAGGAGGATGGTCATTCAGTTTTACAACGGTGATATTCCGAGCTCGCCAAGGCCTTTTGACGCTAAGTGTCAGCGCACGAGTTACATTTGGCATCAGAGCCAAGCTGACCTGTGACATCATTGTTTGTCCTATCTCCTCCGTGCAAGTGAATAGCTCGCACGGATAGAGGGGCTCCACCATCAAAGAGCAACGCACCTCACGGAGGTGCTCGCGGAACGCTACCCGTGGAGACCCCACCAACCTCCACTCGCACTCATCCCTCCTTACTCCTCCAAACCTTTTTTTTCTTCTTCTCTCTCCCTAACCCATACGTCCTCCATATTTCCAGAAATATAAGACTACCTCACGCTCTTGGACATCCACGATGGTGGGAGCCAAGAGAGAGTGCGTACAAAAGCAAGGCAAGGGTGGGAGCAGGGGCCTGCTGCTAGGACGCAAACAAAGCCTGACCACCACAACAAGCTAGGGACCAAAGTGGCGAGTCCTGCTGACCAAGATTGTTTTTTTTTCAAGAAGGGCCAAGCCAAGGGCCGGAGCACTTCAAGACTGACGGGTTCCAGCACCTGGGAAAGCACAAAAACGGCCATAGCTTGGCCCCTATATCTCTGATTGGAGCGCCGTTTTTTTTGTTGAGCTCAGAAACATATTTCCTATCTTATTCTATGACTTAGAGGATTTTCTGCCAGTTTTCTGTGACTATTTTATTTTTCAATGGATTCTCAATCTCCTTTGGATTCCAAAAGTTGTCACCACATCCTAATTTTGGATCTTTGGTGTTACAGCCTTAAAAAAACATCTCCCAACAGAAACCAACCTCTTTAAAAGAAAGGTGAAGGAGGAATACTCAAAAGCCACCTCGGTCCACCTCTCACGAGGTGAACGAGGGTACGCTTTCGGAACCTTGGTAAAACTCAAGAGGGTGAAGGAGGAGTTCTCAAAATCCACCCCGGTCCACCTCTCACGAGGTGAAGGAGGGTACGCTTTGGGAACCTCGGTCCACCACTTAAGAGGGTGAAGGAGGGATACTTCAAAGCCACCTCGGTCCGCCTCTAACGAGGTGAAGGAGGGCATGCTTTGGGAACCTCGGACCACCGCTCAAGAGGGTGAAGGAGGGAACCTCGAAAGCTACCTCGGTCCACCTCTCACGAGGTGAAGGAGGGCATGCTTTGAGAACCTCAGTCCACCTCTCAAAGAGGGTTTGAAGTGAGGCACACCTTGACAACCATTGTGTCCTCCACCCATCTAAAAAAAAATCACAAGCGAAAGAGTTTGGGAAGAGAGTCACCCGTAGCGAGACCTCACAAAAACAATGGCGGGCCTCGGGACCGGACTCTCTGTGGTTATGGGACGTCCTCCAAATGTCAGCCCACGTCGCTCGAATGAGCGAATACCCCTTGGGTCCAAGGAGCATCGCGGGACGTTGGCGCCGGTGATCCACCTTACCAAGCCACGTCGTGAGTCGGTGGCAAAAGGGGGAAGGTCTCAACCGGCATCGCCCAGAGAAAAGACGTCAAATGCTCCTAATGATGGACAACGGAATGAAGGCACCCCTACAGTCGAACCACAAGGTGAGGGGCCACCTCGTAAGCTGATTGTTGAGCTCAACTTTGACCACGATGCTCAACCGACTTCGGCCAACGAAGGCTCGAAGGCTGTTGAAGAGGGTGCAGCCAATGTCACCAACCTCAAGGACGTCATCGATGGTGGCGAGCATGGGAAAGAGTCCCCAGACGAGCCTACAGATCGGGTGGTCATCGAGGCCGAGCAAGACATGGATGAAGAAGCTGAGGCCCACGATGTCGCCAACAAAGGCAGTGAGGCCGGAAAGTCTACATCGATGGAAACGACCGAGGAGGCAGATGCGGAGCGAGTGTCTCAAGGTGCTGATGGAGGTGGTCGTGTTCTCTCCCGTATTGAGGACGAGGGAGGCCACTAGGTAAAACCTCTAAGCGTTGTGGTGGCAGAATGTGTACTTGGTAGTGCACCGCGTCGCCTCAACGTCGAGGGGCAACTCGACAAGCTTCGCGCCCGCCTCTCAACAGAAGACATGGATCTTGCCATGACCATCATGGGCACTCTAGCGTACGATGGTGACATGGTACGTGCCAGCCTTTGTGAATGGGTGTTCACAATGCAACAATCCAATGAGAGGCTTTATGAAGAAAACGCCAAGATGGTCCCCGAGTTAGCAGCTGCTGAGTACAAGGCAAAGGTGGCGGAGCAGGCACTTGAAACTCTTCGTACAAAGGAAGTTGCAAACCAGCGGGTGGTGCTGAATGCGGTCGTGGGAGCAGCTCGCTATGCACCTGAAGATGAAGTGGAGCAGATTTTTGACCGTCGTGAGCGTGCAAGCATCAAGAATATACGCAGGGCTGCTCAAAACGTGCTTCACGCTCCGGTCAGTGGACCTGTCCCATGGGCACAAGCTGACGCACCACGGATGAGGGTCGTAGTTGCACCACCTTGAGCCCAAATAATGGGTGCAACCAGTGGCCACATGGTACTGGAGCCGGCGGATCACTATGATGGGATGAGAGGCGTGAACACGTTCCTCAAAATTCTCGAAGGCCACCTACGCCTTGCTCAGGCGGACAAGGAGGAGTGGGGTGCTCAAGGGATGCTCTCCCTCAAGCATCAACCCTTTGACAGAGCTTTGCAAGGAGAAGCAGCTACAATCCGACCCGAGTTGGTAGGAGTAATGCGCACTCATGCACGGGCTCTTCTCCAAACCTGCCGACTCTCAGAAGGTGAAGAAAGAGTTGGAAGCTTATATGCAAGGAGACATGTCCTTGGAGAAGAATATGCGCAGATAATTTTCCCAAGACAGCAAAGAAGGTGGACGAACGTTACCCGACTGAACAAGCCAAGATCGACCTTTTTTTGACTGGCTTGGCCAGCCCGCAGCTTTGCATTTTTTGCCTCCAGGATGATGAAAAGGAGTCGCAGATGTTGCATGCTCTTGTTGTTGGAAAGAACGGCCCCCAGGTGGAGGCAATTCCAACGTGGCCCGACGGGTCTACTGTGTGTTCATGGCTATGTTTTGGACGGGTGGTTCTGAGTCTTAGCGCGAGCTTTCTGGTCGCCTCACGCTATGTTTCTGGCAGTTGAAGACAAATGTGAGACAGTCACTTTTGCGAAGGGAAGAACGCAATTTTGCATTAGTTTTTGAACATGGACGATCTGAAAACTTGTAGGGCTAGTCATGAGCTCTCCAACGCACCAAACCGTGCGCGATTCGGATCACCGTAGCTTCCGCTACGTCATCCGAAGCGCAGCACCCCAAATCAGCCGCTCAGTCGGCGGCACGCACCACGTCGCCCGCCGAGGCGCCCTCACACATCAAGGACCCATCAAAATGCTATTCCGGAAGCGCAGATGTCCCTACGCATAGTGGCGGCACCCCTCGTGCCTTTGGGGTCTGTTTCGATGAGTTAATCATCGGGTTTGGTGATGGGGATTGATGTGGGTCGAAACCTGTTCGCGGACCTCCAGTCGGAATTTTGACCAAGTCCCCGAGTAACAAACTGTAATACTGAGTTTCGGACTCCGAGCCAGGATTTTGGCTAAGTCCCTCAGTAACAAACTGCACTCCTGAAATCCGGCGGATCATCCACCGGACGCCTCGGCAGATATTCCGGAGCAAAATCCCCAGATGGCATTTTGTTAGTCGTTCCGGTCGATTATTCACCGGAAGTCGAACGGCGGCCGGCTCCCAGAACCGTCGCGCACACCCCAACTTTGGAAGCCCATATCTCCCTCATTACTAGTCCGATTCCGGTGAAACAACTTCCACCGGATTCAGCAACTCGTCAAATTTCAGGGGCAATCCTCCACTGTAGGATCCGAGCAATCATCGAGTCGCCAGATCCGTCGACGAGGAATTTCCTCTCTCTGGCGGCTCGCCGGCGCCTCCCGGCGCCACACTTGGGCATGCAAAGGGGCAAATCTACAACACTTGTCACACGTATTTGCAAGGTCTACAAGATGAATTCTGGCCTTTAAGATCACGATAAATGCGAGAGATTTACCTTACGTGAGACACAGGTTCTAATAGACGGTGCCGCAAAGCGCTCTACAGACGCCGCATTGGAGCCGTCAAAGAAGTTCCGCCGTCATGATCGAGAGAACACAACCTGCAGCACTGTCATATGTAGGATCTACAACAAGGCTGGACACATCGCATGCGACTGTCGTCATTGCAAACAGCAATCACAGCAACAACACGGATAGCAGCACAGCCAGCAACACCACAGGTGTGGCTGGCGCCATGGCGGTGGCCAGCATCACCCGAATGTCGGAGGTCAGAACTGCTTCCATGGTGGTGGCCAGCAGCAAGGTGGACAACGCCAGGGCCATGGCAATACCCAAACAGGTGAGGGGTGCCCTCAGGGGGGTCAACGCCAAGGCCATACCTGTGCAGTCATAGAACGCCCTGGTGTACATGGTGGCCAGCGTGGACATGGACGACCTCGTGAGGAAGATCAGGATTTTGAGGGAGGAGCAGCAGGACGCGCTCGCCGTTCCCAGCATGGCCATGAGCAGGATTTTCGGGACCCCCAGTAGCCGCGAGTGGACTGCTATCTGGGGTTGTTATGAGTTATGGAGAGGACAATGGTAGAAAATTCATATTTTGTGATGATGATATCAAAACGTTTGAGTTTCTTTCAGCGCAATATTTCTCAAAACTCTATATGCCATTCATGAATCCTGGGTCTCTCTTCCATGATCGCTCATGCCCACTTTCCTATGCAACGAAAGAAATCTTGGAAAATGGTACATGTTTGGTCTTCACTACAAAGGAAACTTGAAACTCCCTAACATCAATCACGGTCGCTGTGCCTGTCAGCCTAGAGATGAACTTGTCCACCTTCAAAGGATGGAAGGTTTGGCCTCGTTCACAAAAGGACACCGCATGTGGGAACAAATGGATGGTATGATGGAGCTATGAAGAAGCACTGATGCGTATCGTATTTGCCACTTGGAGGACAGGCCACCATTGAGTCTTTTCCTACGCAAGTCTGAAGCAAGCATGACCATGCGGTTTGATGGCAAGCTAGCAGGTGCTCCAGTCCGCATTCTTGCGGATACCGGAGCAGATGACTCCTTTGTGAGTGGAGCATTTGTGCACACGTGGCAGTTGAAGTACACTCCTCATACAGGCACAGTGATTGAGGTGTTGACAGGGAGGTGCCAGTGATCGGTGAGTGTACAACACGACTCACGTTGCCCGGCTTCACAACCACCGTTCATCTAACAGTGTTGCACCTCATGGACCCCTTCGATGTTGTGCTAGGATATCCATGGCTAGTGAGCCACAAAGCGCTTATGTGTTTTACCTCAAAGACGTTACGAATCTGTAGTGGATGATGGACTATCACTTTGTCTCCAATCTCCCAGATTCAGCGTCCTGAAGCCCTATCCAAAGCTAGCCTCATAGAACTCCAAGTGAAAAGACGGTTGAGGCAAGGACGTCGATGTTTTCTTGCGACCCTAAAGAGACTCGATGATGAGGTGGAGAGTGACGTACCCTCAGGGGTTGCCAAAATCCTCTCCGAGTTCTCAGATTTTTTTGAACCTCCACCGGATGGATTGCCACCTAGGCGTGCGGTTGGACACACCATCCCGTTGGAACAAGGGGTTGCGTCCCCCTTTCGATCGGTGTACCGTTTGAGTCTGGCAGAACGAAGGTAAAGCACAAATCAAGGAATTCCTCATGAAGGGCTGGATTGAACCAAGTTCGTCCCCGTTGGGGACCCCCATCCTCTTTGTGAACAGAAAAGATGGAGGTTTGAGGATGTGCGTAAACTACCGGACATTGAACAAAATCGCTGTGAAAAATCGATACCCACTTCCGCGCATCGAGGATTTATTTGACCAACTTCAAGGGGAAAAGTGTTCACATCTCTTGACCTCTCACAAGGATACCATCAGATCCGCATCACTGAGGAGGATGTACCGAAAATGGCATTCCGGACCCACATGGGACACTACCAATTTTGAGTCTTGTATTTCGGACTCACAAACGCGCCCACAACGTTTCAAGCAGTGATGAACAACATCTTTAGGGACCAACTCGACAAGTCAGTCTTGGTGTACCTCGACAATATCTTGATCTTCTTGAAGAACCACGAGGAACATGAGAAGCACTTACGAACAGTCCTTAAGATCATTGGAGCTAGTCATTTCTTTGCAAAGAGGAGCAAGTGCAAGTTTGCGTAGCCAGAGTTGGAGTATCTGGGCCAAATCATCAATGGGGAAGGCATCCGGGTGGACCCTTGCAAGGTGGAGGTTGTGAAACATTGGCCTCAATATAAGAACATAGGCCAGATCTGGTCTTTCCTTGACCTCGCAAACTACTTTCGATGGTTTATGAGAGGCTACTCCACCTTGGTTAGCCCCCCTCACTGCCTTAACTCAAAAGACGCTGCGTGGATTTGGTGAGCAAAGCGTGTTGAAGCATTTGAAGCTGTGAAGTCGATGTTGATATCTACACCGGTACTTGCACTCCTGGATCCAAAGAAACCTTGGAAAGTATGCCGTGATGCATCGGTTACAGGTCTAGGAGCCGTTCCCATGCAAGATGGCCATCCTGTTGTCTATGAGAGCCGTAAGCTTTTGGATGCAGAGACCAGGTACACTATGGGAGATCAAGAGCTCTTGGCAGTCGTACATGCTTTCAAAGCATGATGTTGCTACCTTGAGGGTGCAGAAGGGCACATTACAGTGGCAACTGACCATAACCCTCTCACTTTCTTCCAGACACAACCAAACATGTCAAGAAGATAGGCACGTTGAAGCGAGTACCTGAGTCGATTCACATTCACGTGGGAGTACAAGCCAGGACGCACTAACGTGGCTGATCCCCTAAGTTGTAACCCATCGCATGTTGCTCTTGTGGTGGGCAATGAAGACATCACCAACCGACACTTTGCAGCACTTGTGTCGGCAACCATGCTCAAACCAAACCCACTCCGCCCACCCTCGGTTCCGTTGATCGGCATCAATCCCTCCAAAAATCAAATTTGAATGGGCTATACCATGGACCCTTGGTTTGCTAAGCCCAAGAACATCGAATGTCATAGCCTTGTCAAGGCTGCGGGACTCTACTGGCGCGGTGAACGCGTGGCTGTCCCAAATGTGAACAACATCCATGAACACATCATGTTTGATTTTCATAACCCTCCATCATCCGGGCACGTCAAACCAAAGAAAACTGGACATGCCCTTGTTGAGCATTATTGGCCGGGTTGGAGCACAGACATCCTGAAGTACTCCACGATGTGTAACCTCTGTTTATGTAACAAGAGCTCCAATAAGGCACCAGGAGGACTTCTCCAACCTCTACAACCCCCGAACAACCCATGGGATTCGGTATCTATGGATTTCATCATGGGAATCCCGGAGTCCAAAAAGGGCCACGATGCTATCCTGGTCGTGGTGGACCACACCACGGGGATGGCTCACTTTATGCCCACTACAACCCGGGTGACGGCCGAAGAGACGGTACGCATGTTCTATGACAGTGTAATCAAGTACCATGGTTTACCCCTCCAAATTATCTCTGATCGAGATCCGCATTTTGGCTCGTAATACAAGAACGGTTAGAAACACTACAAAGCATGTCCTCAGCATTCCACCCACAGACAGATGGGCAGACTGAGCATATGAACCGAACACTTGAACAAATTCTCCGTATGTACGTGGACCCAACAATGGAAGATTGGGATGACTACTTGGCCCCGATCAAGTTTGCCATAAACAATGCAGTCAACAAGTCAATGGCTTCACCCCCTTCTTCCTCAACAACGGTTGGCATCTAGTGGTACCCGCTTCCATGGCGAAGTGCGGGCGTGGCAGGGGTCAGGTACCCTCCTCCCAGGCCTTTGTCGAACGCATGGATGCCCTATGGTGGGATGCCAAGGCTCACCTACATGCCACTCGACAGCACCAGAAGGTCTATGCTTACCAAAAACGTCGTGAGTTATCATTTACCCCTGGAGATAGTGTGCTATTAAGCACACTGAATTTGCGGCTGAAAACGCCGGGTGCACGGAAGATGCTGCCGAAGTGGCTTGGGCCCTTTGTAGTTATTCGGAAAATCGGAGAAGTGGCTTATCGATTTGCCCTTCCACCAGCCATGCACGTGATAATTTTGCATGATCATGTAAAAACCAAAGTCTGACAAGTACAAAATGCATGTCTCTTTTACAGTACTAGTACAAACTCACAAGTTTGAAATAAAATATCCCTCGTTCAGGATCGAGAACAAGGGGACAAGGAAGACGGAATTGGACCTACTAAGTTTTAAAATATTCAAGTCTCTGTGCACAACATCACTGATCACGCTTGGCCCCAAAGTGACACAGAGGAGAAAACCTCTCCAATGAGCTCAGGATGTCATAATGTGAATTTTGATGATAAAATTTCTGTGGGAGCTAGAGACATAGCTACTACATTGGTTCTCAAACCAGGATTAATTTGCGTGACTAAGCCCGTAGAGGTTTTGGTGGTCATATCATGGATAAAATACCTCCAGTAACAGGATAATAAGCAAAAACAACAGTAGGGAATACAGGCTTGGACATTAACCATTTAAACACGGGCAAATGCATTGGAAATCTCTTAAAAAGATCTGGTTAGTTTTTCCAACTTCCTTTTACAACTCCTCTTCTCGTGGACGTCGTGCGGGTCTTCTTGGCATGGATTGCAATGTCATCTCATTGAAACCCCTCATTCTTCCTCTTTTTCCCAAGCCTCCTTGCTTCTGTATTCAACCAAGCCTATGGGCAAAGAGCCCTTCTCAATCCATAGGACTTCAAGAGGTAAATGGACTCCAACAAGTAAGGAAAGGGCCTCTTGAAGATTTTTTGAGGCCTCTCCATTATCGTGGGATCAAGGGAGGTATCTCTAACAAACACGAGAGGCATGAAGACAATAGAGGAGAAGGCAAGGGTTGCATCAAGGATGTAAGACAAGAGAACAAAAGATCACAAGTTCAAGAAAAGGGTGGTATTGGTACTCTTCCTGAGAATTCTTGACTTTGTTGGAGATTTTCTTGCATCCTTGTCCCTGCTAGTCGCACGATGAGCCATTCCACATCATGGTAAGTGCCAAACTGTCCTTGGACAAAAAGGGCAAATACCACCCTTGGCAAAGTACGTGGCTGAGGCCAATGATTGCTTCACCACGGGCACTCCGTGAACTCAAAGTTTTCGGAGTCTTCACCGCAAGCACAACAGCCAAGCCAATGATTGCCATATCTTTGACGGAAATTTGTAGTAAACAGTGAAAAACCATGTGTGATGAGACATATCGGGCATTCAACAAGCTCAAGGACTTCAAGAAGCTGGATAGCATGCTTGAGTCTTACCCAAACAAGTTCACAATGTTCGTTGAGGAAGGAAACAACTTCATAGAGTATGATGGAACCTAGGCATAAAAAACCCAAAATACTTGCCATTGGAGTACTTAAGTGATGGTCTTACTATAGAGAAGATGAAGGACAAGATCACCACTACTACAATGAGCCAAGATTGGATGTGCTTGAGGTTGTCACATAACCACATGAGTTAGGAAGCGCCAAAAAAAGAGAATTACGAAATCACCCAATCATTGATTGGGTGATTCCGTGATCCTTGGATCATGGAAGTCTCCCTGAACGATTCAACCGCACAGTTGAACTGCTGCTGGTCTCACAAGAACAAGGTCTAGCTGTTGACAAATAGATCCAAGAACAAGCAGAGCAAATTCAACAGCAGGAACTTTGACTTCAACTCCTTGAAAATCCCACTGGTGGAGGAGGCCAACAAGGAGCAGCTCAAGGAAATCAAGTGATTCCTCAAGCAGCTGCAATTATCCAACACCATCCTTTGCACTAACTCTTGCATGCGTCTGTGATTCCATATTTAGAGCCGAAGAGAAATTCTGCATAGATACTATATCAGCTGACTCAACCCTTTACACAAGATTGCAAAGAGGACGACCCAAGAAGTTCTATCCCACAAATCCTCAAATCTCTGGAAATCCTGGATATGGACAAGGCCACCTTGCTTCGATGAACACTCCAGCTCACAACCATCATCACGTGACATCCCCACATTGACAGCCATTTGGATCTCGTGGAACCAAAGCATTTGCCAACATACAGTGCTGGAACTGTGGTGAACTTGGCCACATAAACAGATTCTCCCCTAAACATGCACGTTTAAGCCTTGTGCTCAGTAGGCGATGATGGCTCAAGATGCAAGGAGTTCCTCATCTGCATCACCACTGTTTTTGTCAAAAAGTGCTCCCGCCATGGATACCATTTGCCGTTTTCCTGGTTTGACCACCAGAGAGTTGTTGGATGTCTTATCGGATTGCATATTTGGACTCCTTGTAGTTTTCCATGCGGTTTTGAGCTTTCAGTTGCTCGTTTTGGTTGAGAATTCAGAAAGTTAGCCCCATCCGAAGTTCGGGTGAGCGGCGGGTGGAATCTGGATCTCCATCATAGGTGACGGGATAGTTCCACCGCAGTGATCCGAATTCGTCTCCAACGAGCTCCAAATGCACCAAGGACATGAATGAGGTGACAAAAGGGACCTCCTTGATCAGGAAGACCTTCTCCTTGACTTCTGGGCGAGGAAAGGCGTTACGACGAGTCATCGTCGAAGCGCCTCCCGTTGCCTAGCGGGCAAGGCAAGGTGAGCGGCTCCACCAAGGGTTACTTCAACGGCTGTAGCAGTGGCTCTATTGCTTCATTTTGGGCGTGCTTGGATGTGTTGGAAAGCTTAGGTCACAGGCCATAAGAATATGATATAATATCACAAAAATAACTAACCATTAACAGTAATCAGGCTTTTCTCAGTTTCTACGACCTGCATTTTGCCAGAATTCTACTCCCTTGGTGTTGTGGCGACCCAAATCACACACCCCCCTTGGAGGTCTCTTTGCACAAAGCAGCCGTGAACACTAGTGGTGGATCAGATTGCACCACCAAGATTGCATTCCTGACAAAGGGTGATGGGTCCACATCCCTGACCTGCCTACCAAGACGTTCACGGCTTCCGCAACGCACGGGAGTGTTGCTCCAGGCGACGTCGCCGTTGCACTTTTAGATTGTCCATCATAGAAGTTCAAAATGGCGCAGAAGCCGGAGTCCTCGTCCATCCAAAAGTACATGGATGGCCTTGGATTTGAGCTGTGGCGGTGGAATTTTGAGATCCACCTCGCGCACAAGGGAATGCTGGAGTTTATGAAGGGTACGGAGGTTCAAGGTGCAAGCGCAACGGACGAGGAGAAGATGATCTTTGCTAAGAAGAACACAGAGGCGCTGAGACTCCTACTGTGGATGCTGCACAAATCTCAATGGGGCTATATCCATGGGTGCACTTTGGCGGCAGATGCGTGGAAGAAGCTCTGCTCTATCCACCAATCAACATACCTCGCAAATAAGATCTTCGCAATGAAACAACTCTTGACAGTGAGGATTGAGGAGGGTGAGGACGTCATTTCCTCCATATAGTAGATTGAGTCTCTTGCCTCATAATACAATGATGTGAGGTGGAAGATTGACACAAAGATGTAGGCAATAGCACTCCTCATGGCTCTACCCCACAGTTGGAGCCCTCTCATCACTGTATTGGGAGGTTGGGAGGAGGATAAACTCACCTACGGCGCATTCACCGAGCACATTCGCACCGAGGTGCACCGTCACAGCGGTGGCGAGACCTCGTCATCCTCAACTGCCTTGGTCACCAAAACGCAGGGTGGCAGCGGCAGCGCCAAGCAAGGCGGCGGTGAGGGTGGCGGCATGAAGGGCGCCAAGAAGGATGCATGCCATAATTGTGGCAAGGAGGGACATTGGGCCAAGGAGTTTCTGAAGGAGGCGCAGGCTGGTGGCAAAGGCACCAAAGGCAAGAAGGCCCTCCTCGATGACACGAAGAACCATGACCTGAAGAGTGCCAACCGGAGGTGCCTTGACTCAGGTGCGGAGGAGCATACCCAAGTCAAGAAGGTGGGGTTCATCAACTACACCAAGTCTGGAAAGTCCACGGTGGTCGCCAATGACAAGGTCGAACCAACGGCCGGCCAAGGTGACGTGGACGTGGAGGTGGTGGTTGGTGGTAAAAAGGTACAGCGTGTTATCCAAAATGCACAACATGTTTCCGACCCGGCTGATATTTTGAGTGTAAGCCGCTTGACAGACAAGGGGTATGAAGTGCTCTTCCATAGGAAAGGTGAAATTGTGTGGATGGACGGCAGCGGCGAGGTCGTGATCAAAACGAAGCACTAGGGAGGCCTCTACATCGTTGAAATAAAGGTCATCCCCTCAGCAGCAGACGCAGCAGACCCGCCAGCACGTGTCGTCAACGTCGCAAAAGGCTAGGGAGCAGACCTGCAGCTGTGGCATTGGCGGCTGGGACATTCGTTGCCCGTAGTCGTACAGGAGATGGCGAAGCATGACATAGTTTGAGGCCTCAACATCACTGGTGCAGCAGACAAAGCAGACGATTCCGAAGAGCACAAGTGTGAGCCTTGGCCAAGGTGAAGCGCAAGCCATTTGAAGACGGATAGCGGCGGGCCGAGAATCTGCTTGAGGTCGTGCACAGTGATGTGTGCGAGCCGATCAAGACGCCGTCCATTGGGGGAACACGGTACTTTGTCACCTTCATCAACAACTGCAGCAGAAAACTCTACGTCTACTTCATGAAGCAGAAGAGCGATGTGCTGGACGGGCTAAAGAAGTATGTCGCAGTAGTGGAGAGGCAGACTGGATGCAAGGTAAGAGCGCTACGTAGCGACAATGGCGGTGAGTACGTGGGCTGTGGAGGGTGGCTGAAGGAGCAGGAGATTGAGTGGCAGCCGACCACTTTGTACACGTCTCAATCTGATTGTGTGGTAGAGCGTATGAACCAGACGCTGCTCACAATGGCACGGATGATGCTCGTGGATGCTAAACTGCCACGGAGTCTGTCAGCCGAGGCCATGAGCACGGCGTGCTACATCACCAACCTCACCCCAACGGCAGTGCTGAAGGGGATGGGCGGCTTGAAGACGCCGCAGGAGACATGAAGTGAGCGTAAACCAAGCGTGGCATACCTGAAGTCGTTCGGGTGCAAGGTGCATGCGTTGGTGCAGGTCGCATAAAGAAAAGACTCCAAACTGGACCCGCGTGCAAAGGCGTACCCGTTCGTTGGGTACGAGAGTGCACTCAAGGTGTACCGCCTCTTTGATCCACAGACGTAGGACGTCATCACCAGTGGTGACGTCACATTTGATGAGGAGCAAAGCTACTGCAGTAGCAACAGCACCATTGACGCAGCGCACTCACCAAAGTAGGGGGAGTGGTTCCAACTCCTTGAGCGTGAGGAGGAGCCGGTGGCTGCAGAGGTCGATGACAGGTCTTCGGAGAGCGACGATGCTGGAGCACAGCAGGGCAACGCAGCAGGTGTAGGTGCCGCTGGAGCGCAAGACGGAGCAGCCGACGCGGGGGAGCCCGCGGCCGAGGACAATGTTGCAGCAGGGCAGTAGTAGGACCAGCAGCCAGCATCACCAAGGTCACCACGTCGCAGCTGAAGGCAGCGGAATGCGGCAAAGTGGTACGACGCAAGCACGAGCTGTTGGGTCAGCATGGCGCGGTGCATGATGGAAGCTGCAACGGAGCCGACAACCGTGCAAGAGGTGCTTGCACGGCCTGATGGGCAGCAGTGGGACGAAGCAATAAAATCTAAATTTACGTCCCTTGCTAAGAATGGCACTTGGGAGCTGGTGGAATGGCCTGATGGAGCGAAGGTGATCAGCTCTAAGTGGGTGTTCAAGGTGAAGCTCACCAAGGACAGCAAGGTGGAGAAGTATAAGGCGCGACTAGTGGCGAAGGGGTACGTGCCTCGCCTTCACCCAGACTCATGTTGATGAGATTCTACAGAATGAAGAGACGGTTGGCAAGTCAGGAGGACTGTAATACCTTACATATTTTGACGTTTCTGCGACAGCCACCATGCAACTGCTGATGTGTGAAAGGGCCGATGTTTGTACGGAGGACAAAAAAATAGTGAGAGCCTTCTTGTTGAGCTTGACCCATGCCACAATGCCTTCACCCTCCTTTTTTCGATGGGATGGTTCCGTCGCAGCATCCTAGCAAGCATCTATCATCCATGATGATTTCAAACTGCCACATCCAAAGAGAGAACCCCTTTCCATCACACTTGAGGATGGGGAAATGGTTCCCTGGTTCCCCTGTCCCTGCCATCCCTACAACCAAAAGCTGCCATTGCTGCTGCACCTTTGGTTGGTGTCGACACACTTGTCTTTTAGACTTTTGTAGGCTCTTGGTCAATAGGGAAAACTGCTTGTCCTCTTTACATTGGTCATTGCAAGCAGATGTAGGCTGATGTAGGCTGATGTAGGCTGATTTCAGCTCTCAAGAATGAAAGGTGCAGATCCGTTGCATTTCTCAACTGCTGATGGCAAATTGCAAACAGGGAGCTCAGCTGAGAGCGAAGGAGCTCCCACCACTTGTGACTTAGTGGTTTCCTGCGTGAATCTTCTCTAACCAGAGGTGTGGGCCCATAACCCCACCAGGCTGTTGGTCGTGCCTGGGCTTGGTGACTGGGGAAACTGGTAGCCTATTGTATGCTTGATTGTAGCCTGTTGAATGCTTGATTACAATCCACAAATGGATTGTATGCTTGATTACAATAGAAAAAAAAAGGGAAGAGGAGGAGGGTAGTGGGGAGGGAGCACTGTCAGAGGGTCAGAGAGAGGGGGGAGCACAGTGATAGGGAGGTCATCATGCTCTAGTCACCCAGGCCCAGGCACGATCAAAGATGATGTGAAAATGACCATTGAAAAGCTAGTCAGAAACGAGTTTCAGCACCTACCACCACAGCAGATGGAGCCAACTAGCAGGCACATGTCAGATGACAGCGAGTCTGAGCAGGGGGATGATGGAGAATGCTGAGCATAGGACAAGAGGGAGAGGGTACATAGTCGAGAGGTAGGAGCCAGGGGTACGGAGGCAGGCCAAGGGTTGGCGGAGCAAAGAGGGTGGAGTGTGGGGAGGGGAAGGGAGTGCTAGAGCTTGAGGCTGCACACGGATCCTTGGATTCATGAATTTGTTTCACAAATCCTGAATCTGGATCCGGATTNACGAATCTGGATCCAGGGTGGGGTCTCATTCAGGGATTCGGGGATCCACCAACGAATCCTGGAAGGAACAAAGGATGAGGGAGGGAGGGGGGAACAAATCCGGTAAGACAGGAGGGGGAGAGGAGGGAGCGGGAAGAAGGTGGAGGAGAGGGGTAACACAGGAAGGCAAGCGCGCGGGGAGGGGATTCATTGCAGATGGGGGAGAAGGTTCCAGAGGAGGGTGTAAAGGAAGTGGCGGGAAGAGGGCAGAGGGCGGGCCCAATTCAGGACACACGAGGAGGGTCCAGCCGAGGCGGTGAGCACACGATGGAGGCAACCCCTGTACATCAGCCACACTTCCCATCACAGCAGCAGCAGGACCAGCAGCAGCCTCACAAATCAGCAAACTTGGTCTCCTTCCACCAAGAACAACATGAATGTTACCACCGCCTTCCTCCTCCTTGCGGCAGCATTTCTCGCTAACAGTTTGATGAACGCCATACGTCTATCATGGCGCCTCTCCTCTACCTGGATCAAGGGATCACCAGTGCCCTCTCAAGCCTAGATTCTGCTCCATTTGCACCACGATCCACCACTCCTTCATCAACGTGCAGCTGTGAATATTGCTCCCTCACCGCTACCCTGGAAGCCCGTCAGTACAAGTGCAACACCTCCATCAGTCTATCTCTACAGCGCTACAACATCAACATCCTTTGCCTACTCCCCTTCGTCTCACTCCTACCTGACCTGCTTCGGTGCCTTATCTACCTCAACCTCTGGCTTCGTGGAGCAGCTGCCCTCGTCGTCTCCTTTGCAACAATACCAGTCCTTCACTGCACAACTGCCATCAAGATCACTGACCTCTTGCCAACTGCTCATCCCTCCAGGGCAACACTCCACATGGTCGATCATCGTACTCAGCATCACTCCCCAGATGTCACAGCCTCACTAGCTCTGAGCACTTATCTTTCTGCCATCACTCATGTGCACCTTCTGATCACACAAGCCGTCCCTCTCATGCTTCGCATCACCCCTCTCCTGCCCATCATCACTCTCCCGCAAAAGCTCTCCAGTCTCCGCCGGCATTCCCTGCACTACAGTCTGATAATCCTGATATGACCTCTCTTCCTACTTCTCACCACCTGTATCACATTGGCCTCGTAGCTCCTGCCACAACAAGGGGACTCACAAAAATCTTCCAAGGGACAGCTGACCAGCAAACATCAGAGCCTGCAGGGAACGGCACATCTCTCAGCCTTTCCCGCTCTTATCCTTCTCCTCTTCCTCACCTCAACGTCTTACTGCTCAAGACCAGCCCTACCCCTTCTTCAAATCCATCCTTCATCACTCAATCGTCATGGACTGTGCAGTTCTGAACGGACAACCACTCCTATTCAGCACTCAGCTTGCGTGGAACAGATTCTCCCTCCAAGACAGGAGCTGACATTCCTTGACTACCATCCAGCAGCAGTAGCAACAGTTTTCGGCCTTCTCCCCACCAGACCTTCATGGTTCCATCCTCTCAGCTTATGGACCCATGCATCCAGCATCACCAACTGGCTCTTCTTCCACGGCTCCACCATCTCCACTTCTCCGCCTCCTGCCATCAAGGCCGGTTACATTCTTGGGTCACACCAACCAATTCCTCCCTGGTCCCACTTCTTCACACCTCCTCCCTTCCTCACCAACAACAGCCTTGTGCCATTGAGGGGG
>SZWC01021315.1:17152-27473 GCA_023375785.1 Penium margaritaceum | reverse complement strand
CCCCCCCCACACACACACACATGCACACCTGCAGCAGCACAGGCAGCACCTGCGGCGGCGACTGTGGCAGCAACAACGTTTGCAACAGCAGCGGGGGCGGCAGAGGTGGTGGGGGTGGGGAGGGCTGCAGCAACGGCCATGGCAGTCATAACAGCATGGCAGCAGATGGAGCAGAGGCAGCAGCAGCAGCAGCAGCAGCAGTGGCATCTCAGCGGTGGCGGCGGCAGTGGCGATGGTGATGGCGGTGTCAGCAGCCATGCTAGCGGAAGCGGCTGCAGCGGCGGTGGCGGCGGCGGTGGCGGCAGCGGCAGTGGAAGCGGCGTCGGTGGCGGCAGCAGCGGCGGTGGTTGCGGTGGCGGCGGTGGCGGCGGTGGCGGCGGCTGCTGCGGCGGCTGCTCCGGCGGCTGCTGTGGCGGCTGCTGCGGCGGCAAGGACAAGGGCAGAATGCAAGAGGTATGCAGAAGAAAGCACCCCTCAACTTGAAGAAGCCTATGCACCAGGCTCGCAAGGGAGCTGCTCCTTCTTTCTTTCTTCGCAGCAGTGTACTTTCTTGGAAGCCTACACCAGTCAACAGTGGGGCAGAAGCAGTTCTCCTCGCGCTGCATCTTTCGGTCCAAGGGATGATAAGTCTGTCAGCACTTTCAACAAAAAAAAATGTTCTTCTTTCCTAATGACTTCCAGATACGTCTTTCAATTTGAGAGACGTATGTGGTAGATTTTGAGACTCTCTCGACCATGCTCTTCTGCCTCTCTCACCCACCTGTGAGGCCGAAGCAGTGTTCCTTCCAGTACATGTTCTGGTAGATCTTGGCGCGCAGAATCTTCTCCACCAGATTCTGCGGGTTGGTGCCATGGACGCTGCGCGCGCGTGGGTCCGTCCTGTTGGCCATCTCGGCGGCCCCTCGGAGGAGAAGAAGACAAACTACTCCTCTCGGAGAAACAGGAGGAGGAGGAGGAGGAGGAGGAGGAGGAGGATGAGACGAAGAAGAAGAAGAAGATGCTTGTTCAGAAGCTAATTCTCGCTAAACCTGTTTTGCCCTGAAGCTGCTTTTCTTGCAGCAGCTTTGCCCAGTAGCGGACTTGTCCTGTAGCAGCTTTGTCCTACAGCCGCTATGCCCTGGAGCTGACTATGACCCTTGGCAGCTTGGTACTGAAACTGCTATGTCCTGCAGACACATCGCACAGTGGCTGCTTCGTCCTGTAGCTGCTTGGTCGTGGACCTGCTGTCAGGTGAGGCTGCTTGGTCGTGGACCTGCTGTTTGGCTGTATCTGCTTGTGTCTTGCAGCTCCTCTGTCCTGTAGCAGCTTTGTCCTGTAGCTGCTTCTTCTGATGCTCCCTTCTCCTCAAACTGCCTTGCCACGTCGGCCTGTGACGACGCCTTCGACGCCGTCAGTCCTCCAGTGTACGTGTGAGGACATGTCCTACGCTCGCTGGTGCCATGAGGGACGTATCGGGATGCACCGGTTCCGCCCCCCGTCTCGTGACCAGCTCCTGTGATGCGCTGGGCACGACGGCGGGCGACAAGCAAATGGGACTGAACCGAAGCTCTCAATCTGATTCGAAGTTCGGTGACCTGGACGCGGCGTGGCGACAGATTGGAGGGAACTCGAAAGCATTTGTGAAACATGTCAGATTCGGAATCAAGCGACAGTGCACTCCCGCTGCTTTCAACTGATTTTATGGCCGGGTTGGCAACCATGGCACTACTCCAGCGCCTTGGTAACGTGCAAACTAAAAAAAACAGCATAATCAATGCAGATGCCTGGGATTAATAAGTTACAACATCAACAAAAGCTGGAATAGACCAAAATTTATGCACATCTACGCAAGCAAAAGAATTGAAATTCAGTACAAAATCACCAATCCCGTTGCAACACATCGCACGTAGCTTCACCTAAAAGTGCGCAACAATCGCGACTCTGCTTCAGTTGGAATGCCATCCATGAGATCAGAGAGAATTCCGACATTCCACGATAAAGAATAAAGCACAAATGGAGGGGTAGGAAGCAGTACCTCGCTGATTCGACCCATTCAATCTCAATAACATGATCACGGGATAATAACTTATCGACTCCAAAATCAATAAAACCTTAGATCAAAATCAAAGCTTTGGTTTACCCCCAATGTTCCCACTGTCATCACACACATACACACACACCCACATGTACAAAAAAACAAACACACACACACACACACACACACACAAACCACACATTTTTCCTGTCCAATGCACTTATATGAGCGAGAATGAACAAGCAAGAGTCAAAACCAAGAAATCTCTTAATATAGGCGTTCATTGTCAAACATATAAAAACATCACAAAACTTTGAACAAATTGGCCACAATCTCCTTTTTTATGTTTCCTCCTTATAATGAGTTTTTTCTCCCAGTTCGCCTCCAACGTTTAATCCTATCTGGTTCTTGGTTTATACAACAATCCTCCTAGGTTGTGTTGGATGAGATTTTACACCGACCAAAGAATAAAAACATTCTTCACTATTCGAGAGATGCTGAACGTTATCGATGGAGTCAATCTGATTTTTTTTATGGATGGCAGAAGCTTCAACAACTTACCACTCATAAGATCAGAGGTCACTCTTCCTCCCTCTTGGTATCAACTGAGAAAACAATTGATCTTATAGAGAAATGTCTCAAAATGGAAACCCTGGTGAAACTCTCTCCATCAGCACAACCTACTACGTGTCCCTTTTACGTTAGGGGAAAATTTGGTATTCACAAGGGGGACTGACAGATGAAACAGATAGTCAGTGATGACCATAACCTATAATGGAAATCACTTTTTTGTGATAAGTGACCATTCATCATACCTCTAATTTTTATCATATGTGTCGTGGCGGTTGGAGAGGACATCACCTTTGACTCATTTGCCCTAAAATATATCATCCCATATATATTTGTTCACCAATCCTACACGTGCATGCATGTCACACAGCCGCAGTGGACAAAGGTCATAGGGTTTCCATCTTCCAACCATCTAATAACCCCATTTATGTCCCTCCATAATTTCCCCCATTGACTCCATCACCATAACCCTACACTTGGCTCAACATCCAATTCATTCTTATCTCATTTTAACCTTACTTTATCATCCACCCATTTTCCCCGACGCATTTCTCAAAATCTTAATTTCACATTACTTTCTCACAAGATTCAAACCAAACCCTTTAATATCTCTTCCTCATCCCTTCTTTGGTCACCATGTGCCACACCATTTTAACATGTCCATATAGGTATTCTGACTTGTATGTGATTGTTTCCTTACAACGTCACCACTCCTCAAAGCTACACCGTTCCATGGCTATCACTCTAGCCTTAAGCGCTGATCACATCTGGATAGTGGGAGGTTCTCCTACTTCAAGTCTACTAAGCTTGCCTCCTTATTCAAGTCATCCAAGGAGCAGTCTCCCCACGTGGCTTACCCTGGTGGACAAAGGGCCCCAAACAAAAACAATTATATGTCGCCTTGTGGTCACCAAAGTGTGCTTTGTTGAGACTTGTGTTCATTAAAGTTGTCCCATTCTTTTGGTAGTGTTGGCGGTGCACATGTCTTAAGCCATTACTAGTGAGATTGCAGTAGCACGCCTTGAAAGAGTATCGTATTGGGAGCAATTGATTTCATTGCACGTGCACTTAGCAAAAAACATGCATTTGACAATTCCCTTACAACTGGGAGGACAGTACCATGGAAGAGCCCCAGGAGGCCATGAAACCTCGTGGAAAAATGTGTTCTAAGCAAAAGAGATACAGGGTATAGAAACAAAAATTAGCAATACAATAGCATGTTCAAACAGAAGTGTGGCAACCTCCTGGAAACTAGCATAATATGTAGTTTGCATAAGACTAAAAGACCGTGAGTGGGGATGGGGGCCGATGGAGACAGTGAGCAAGAGTGTATTTTCGAACAATTTTACCTTGGTGGAAAAAGGTTAGGCGACTTCTGCCGCTTAGGTTTCCGGCTCTACGTGGGAGTTGCACAACTAGGAATCGGACCTGCCTTATCTCCAAGGTCAGCTTCCTTAGTACCCAACTTGCCTCCATGGCTGGCTTTTCTACCTTCTTGACTTCTTATTCCTCCCCTTTCTTGAGTAGTGAGAGATGCACGGCCCCCAACTGTAGCTCTTCCTGTCTTACACTCTTTATTCTCACATTCCATTCACCACTTGCTCCACACGTCCCACGTGTGCCATAACCATATCCCACCCAAGCAGCCCCACCTACACTACCTCCTCTGCAACCCTTAACTTCTTCGACCTTATCATTACCTATCAATTCTTTTAACTCAACATCACTCCCTTTCCCTCTAATAATGTCGCTTCCCACCCACTCACAAACAATCTCATAATCAAGGTTGAATTTAACATGATCAACCATCTCGAGTTCCTCCAAGGGGATGAAAATCATGTGGTTCTTCTTTTCACTACGAATTGGCTGCAACCTAAGACTGTAGCTTGCCTATTATGGGGGGGTAAGGATGCTCCTCTTTCACTTCTTATAGGAAAAATCCCTTTGCAATTAGATCCCCAAAATGTGACCGTTGTCGGAAGAAGCCACCATAGATGTGAACACAAGAACGAAAGCACCAAAATAACTACATTTCATTCCTTCCTTGTGCAAAATCCCATACATGAACCCTATGAATCCCGACCTTCCCTATGTACACCATGCGCAATAAAATTCACACCAACATGTGACTTTGCATGTTCCAGTGGATTGGTAGGAGACAACTTCAGCCAATAGAAAATTATTGGACTATAGAAATTAAAAATCCTCTACAGGACAAGGCCTACTTATTGTGTTCATTCTTAAATAATATTTCCAAAGGGGTTCCTTCAACTTGTCTTCTCTATGTATTTACTCACATAATGTTTTAGCAATTACTTTGACAACTTGGCATCCCAATGTAGGCTTGCTACTCAAGGCATTAACCTTCTTCTTCCAAAGCATGTGCCATGTGTGATTGAGGCGCTCAAATAGCTCACCTTTAGTCTTAATCTTGAACAACACAGCGGGGTCAACCCATCAATGGGACAGTAAGACATCTGTGGAGAGCAGGTTGAAAGGGCGTCAAGTGTGGTTCAAGAAGATAGGACAGTAGAGAAAAAAGAGTAGGTTATAACCTTGTAGAGTTGGTGATGTCACTAGGAACGGCTCGTTACTTAGAACACACAATTGTGCGCGGACATTGAAGGTAGTTTTCACAAATTGAATTTAAAACTTTGTCGCGTGCAATGGTCATGCCTGAATGCATCATGTGGTCGTCTAAACTGGATATGGTGGGCATGTCACTTACGAACGTGTAAGCATGGGAGTTAGGTTATGTGACGCAATTGAATAAACTTCAATTTGCACGAGGCCTAAATTATGTTGCACATTACATGTGTTCCTTGTCGTTATTTTCATTGTTTGAAGCATCGGTAATGTATGCCTGAAATAAACGATTCCATAACAAGACACACCTCACATAAGTCTCATATATAAGGTTAAAGTAAAATTTGGAGGAGTTTATGACAAAAAAACCTCTTTGTACATCACACTACGTCTGTTGATGATGACAAGGAAAAAACTATTTGTTTGCTAAGGTCGTGAGTTGACATCGTTTGTGTGGTTTTTTGCAAAAACACACCAAAGAAAAAGGCCAACGGAGGTCGGACATGCCGGGGTGTCTACGTGGTGGGTCTCCCTACCAAATGGTAGGGTGACCCATCACGGCCATCATTGATGCAGTATACGTATGTGTTTATACTTCTAGAACTTCCACATCAATCAAACACCATGTATGGTGGACCTCACAAAATTCTCTGAAAATGGGAGAATTCACGCCACATGTTAAAAACCAAAAAATCATGATGACAGGAACCTCCAAACAGGCTTGCAACAATGACGATAGTTGTCTACTTCGAGTTCGAGGTAAGTCTCTCCCTCCGACTGGCCACAGTCACAACTAGTGCATTGCTCGTCGCCTGGACATGATACAATTTCAACATGTACATGCACTCATCCTTCCACCTAGAATTGCTAAAGTGTTGAGGACATGGAAGTGTGGAAGCAAGTTTTTGCTCAAACAGATATTTTTATCTTGAAGGACAGAATGACAACATTTTTAAACGTCTAACACTTAACAACCCTACATATTTAGAAAGATTTTCATGTGTCCACATGTGTTGTTTTTTTGCCAGTGCGCTTCTATGAGACAAACCTTCTAGTCTTAATGCCTTCAATGCTTAAATTTTTTTGGCGCGTCTTTTTCGTTCACCATCCCTTGGACCATCTCTCACACCATCAAGGGAGGAGTGTGTGTCATGCCATGATCACGCTAATGGCATAACCACTAGAGTGATCCCATATTTTGTGGTTCATTAATTATCCAATTCTTGCCTTTAACTTAAATGATGGTAGTTCACATTGTTTGTAGATATAAACATTTTAAACGGTGGCTTTGTGGAGGCTGAGCCTTCTTGTGCCTCTTTCCCCGCACTTCTTTACTCCCTTATCCATAAACCTAGCGGCCCACATGGCCTTTACCTCCAAATCAGAGTTTGTATACATCTTCATATGTTACATGGGATTTCCACGTGGAAGAAGAATGATCCAAAGCTGGTGTCCACCTCAAAGTGGTGCTCTAATTATGGAGCATGAGGTACTCCATCATTTCTCAATCTATTAAACAACTTTTGCTATGATTTGTGAAGAACTATTTCATGGTCACCTTTAATATTTCCACTTACTCTGTCACCTTTCACCAATACAGGGGCAAGTGGATGTGCGTCATCATCACCCGTGTAAGAAACCCAGCAAAACACCCAGTGATTTCGCAAGTTGATGTTGTTTATAACCACTAATATTGCGTGGTACACCACCATACATTTAATGAAGAAGGTTAATGCTATTATGCTCTCATCACCATGTAAAGCTTACGCCTTGAGTGTGATAAACAACTGTAATGATTTACATGTGACCCGTGTTGGCACGTAGGGTGCAAGAAAAAAAACTTAATCACGATTATTTTGAATGGCCAATCCACCACAATGAGCCCGATGGCAACTTGGATCATCTATTATAATATGCGTGACATGCTCTCACCACATGAGTGAAACACTACTCCCGCCTCGTTCTACATGCACTACCATAAGAAGTGCAAGACATGATGAAACTAGGTACTGAAGCACTTCAAATATTTAAAAACGATGTAGGTATTTTGGATAAGCAACCTGTTTTGATCCGGGGCTACAATGTGCGCAGTCCACCAATTAAAGAAATAGATCCACTTTCATTCTCTGATATTACTATACTAATGGTTCTGAAGTGAGAACCATATTTATTGTTGAGGGACCTTAACATGTTTAGATGCAAGTAAATTTCAACAAAATCTCCCCCGACACACCCTACCTCAGCCATAAACATTCTCAACTCCACTCCACTAGTAATCCACAATATCACATCACTTCAGTCATTCTCATCTGAGGGTCCCACCATTCATTATTCCTGCCCCCTACTCCAACTCCCACCTCTCCTTCTCAAATGTTGGAGGCCATCACTTCTGTTGCCAAATTTATCTTGCCATCAATGACTCCTATTGTTGGTGCCTTCTGGTGACATTATTGTTATCATGCGTGTTATGCCAGCGGTGCTTGATGGTTTAGTTGCATTGTTGTGGATTATGTCATTGCAGTTGTCGTAGTGGATTGTGTCCGTATAGGAAACCTTGCTTGAGGATGATAATTTGGTCACTTATCGGGCAAGTCCTCCACATTGTTTTTGTCGTACACATATTTGATTTATATTCACTCTGCTTCTCTCAGTCTTCCAATGTAAGACCATTTATTGACAAGTTTTCATTCAAAAACCCTCAGTTCAGTGTGCACACCCATGTTTTGCACCATGTTGTTCATTCAAAGCCTTTAAGAAGCTCCTCCATCTAGTAGTGCCAATACAGTTCTTTCAACCACTAGGTTGTACACATACCATTATCACCTATTGGTTGTGAGAATACACATCGCTTACTATTTTGTTTTTGGGACCTATTGTCCACAACTGTTGAACCGTTTGATTTGTGATCAATGAACGTAGTATCCTTGGTCGGAGAGGATCCTCGTTGTCTAAATCTATGCTTTGTCATTTCCTAACTCTTGATTACCTTCCTTGAAATTTCCCTCCCTTTTTAACATGTTGCTGGCGCTTAAAAGAATCCTAAGTTGTGACTTGACTTCCCACAAGTCCAACATAGTCGTTGGTCAGACTTGATCTCGGTGATCCGTGATTTGTCAACCGAGACTTTCCACCGCCTTATATGGTTTGGCTTTTGTGTTGTAAGCCTTAGGATTCCTTCATGAGATTGCTGCATTCGATGATGTCGATGTAGAATTTTGTTACGATCTTCTACTAAAGGTCATCTTGGATGCCAAACATTCAGATTACTTGCCAAATGCCATGCTCGATGTCATCTTTGTGAAGATAATAGTCCATCATGGCTGAGGCTGGTTGATGATTTTTTAGAAGTGTTGTGATTACTCTACCATACCCGATTATTAATGCAATTGTTTGAGCTTGAACTGGGCATTAGATATATATTTAGCTCTCCGAAGTAGATGAGGATGGCGCACATAAAGCCCATCCAATTTTTTGGTGGAGGCAAAGAGTCGTGACACGTCAACGTATTTTCATCAAGGGGTAGAATGCGCTTGATTCTTAATGTTAGTGTGATAACTTAATCCACTAATGGAGCAACACGGGTCTCTTGTTATTGTTGGATGGCTTTTGAATCAGACCACTAACTCAAAGTTTAATTACGAGAAAGCAAGGCCGCGAGGTAAATCTGTTTCTTATTTTTGTTGACCCTACTAATAGTGTAGAGCCTTCCAAACTCGTTAGCCACATCCAAATCATCAATTCTGTAGAATTTGCGAGCTTTAACAACTTCAGAAGTGCGGACCCAATGTGGGGTTGACTGAAGAGCTGGTAATACCTCTTTGTGTCCACGACTTCTTGTATGTGCACAATTTGAAGCTCCACCATTACTGTTGTGAGTTGGAAAAATGATTTTTTAAGTTGTCAAGTCTTGATAATTTTTGGTGGAGGTCTTCTGTATTTCACACATGTCATTCTGTGCCTCCCATTGCTCCTTATGTTACGTTTACCTGCAACAGTGGAGGCAAAGGGTTCACCAAGACTGAGGGATTCACCACCGGTTTGGCCATTGGAGTTGTCGTCGTTGGAGTTTTTTTTCCTTGGTTCACCCAGAGAGTTTTGTGGAATATGTGCTACTCATCCTCCATTTTTGGTCCTCGTTTGGTGCTCTTGCTCTGTTTGCCGTCATTGTCATTAGGTATAAGACGTTTTGGACGACAGAGGTACAATGAGGACTTGGTCTTTTAGTATGTGTCTGTTGTCCCTCCAACACTGCTACGCTTTGATAGGATGTGTTACGTCAAGGGGAACGTGGATATTTTATTGGGTGAGGCGCGGAGCAGGACGAATATGGAAAACCGGATAACTTGCTGTCAAAGTACACTTCATAACTAGTACACTTCATAACTATCCAATTGTCCCTCTTCCTCAATTTTGTTTAGCTCTCACCTCATCCCTTTGAACCATTCACGTTTCGCTCAGCGTCACCAATAGTGCAACGCCCAAAAATTCAAGGTCTGAAGTGGTTTTTATCCTTGGAGGAAATAACCTCCCAAACGTTTGGACGCATGACATGCCAGCAGAATATCAGGTGGTGTACCGTAAAACCAGAACCATTCTTGAAATTCAAACATCGGACATCGCAGACAACATTTGTTCAATCCCGACACTCCCGAGATGTCGCAGAAATTCTCGCGCACGACAGCCCGCCGTCGCCGATGGCGATCTTAAGGATCGATTTCAAAATCGGATGTGCGGATCACGCGTGCGTTAGCCATTGTGGTTGGCCGTTGGCCCATCTGGGCAGTGTTCGGCGAAAGTGGCTTGGCGTTCGCCAAGGTGGCTGGGCAGCAACAGCATCGGCGTACGCAGCCGCCAAGACCCTGCACCTTCGACATAGGGAGGGCCTAGCACTGTCAGCATCGTCAGCAGGATCAGCAGCGTCTGCTGTTGCAGGAGCAGCTGCAAAGGCAGAAGCGTCGCCAGCAGCAGCAGCTTTGGCGGCGGCAGCAGCAAGAGCAGCAGCAGTAGCAGCGGCACCAGCGACGTTGATCGCAGTACCTTCGACAGGATTTTCAGGCGGTAGCATCACCAGCATCATCTGATAACGATAGCAGCAGCAGCAGCAGCAGCAGCAGCAGCAGCAGCAGCAGCAGCAGCAGCAGCAGCAGCAGC
>SZWC01021314.1:29129-46597 GCA_023375785.1 Penium margaritaceum | reverse complement strand
GTGTATGTGCGTGTATGTGTGTATATGTGTGTGTGTGTGTGTGTGTGTGTGTATATGTGTATGTGTGTGTTTGAGTGTGTGTATTTGTGTGTGTATGTGTATGTGTGTATATGTGCATGCATATGTGTGTGCGTGCGTGTGTGCGTATGTGCGTGCCTGTGTGCGTGCATGCATGCGGGCGTGCGTGCTTGCGTGCGTGTGAGCGTATGTACATGCGTGCGTGTGTGCATACATACGTGTGTATGTGCGTGCATGCGTGCGTGTATGCGTGTGTGCATGCGTGCGTGTGTGCATGTGCTGGTTTTTACATACCTCTCATTGTGCTCTGTTGTGTCTTCTCAACTTGTGTACATTAGCGTGCAGATGTCTGGTGGCAAGACGGGATGCTGCTGGTGCGTCATCCGGTGGAGCCAACGTGTGCTGAGGTCTACACGCGTCATGCTGGAGCCTCTTCCTCAGGCGTGAGACGTGCTCAGCTCCATCCACGGACCTCCACAGCAGTCGCACCGCTGGCGGTCATTGCCTCTACATTTGCTACCCAAGCCCGTCCTGTGCTTAATCTGAATATGTCATTGCACTCGCAGCGTCCCGTCTAATCTAGGTTCCGAGTTTCATATTTTTCGGACACAGTTGTGATCGGGGTGATTCTGGCCTAGGCACCATCCGGGGTTGGGTGGTCATAACTCCTTGCTGTTATTTTTCTGGTTGATTATGACCACATGAATGCATTTGCAGCATGGGTATTTTGGTGTGGTCCGGTTTTCAGGGAAAGCAGACGACGCTCGGGTTTCCGGCTGTCGGCTGTCTTGCAGGGCTCGCTGAGAAAACCCTGCCTCCTTGAAAATAGGTCATTTTTCTGATTGGCTGAAAATCTGAGTAATAAGCTCTACAGAGCTGAGGGAGAGCTAGTTCTTGGAGGGGTCTCCCATTGTTGTTCATTCTCAGTTGCTAATCATACGTTTCTCAGTTTTGTCTGCCTTTCTGGCGCTTCCTCGGCGTGCAGTTTTTCTCTCACAAAGTATCAGAGTAGCTAGAGGGGGCAGTAGTGCAATGCAACGAGCGTGGGGCCATGCCCACTCCAACCGTGCTACAGCCCTAACCAGCCACTCTAGACTAGTTTCTAGCTTGGTTTCAGAGCCAGAGCGCAGCAGAAGCAGCACATCTGAGCAGCAACGAGGCACACAGGTCCCAGTCTATGCCGGCCGTCCCAGAAATGCACTTGGGCGAGGGAAACTCTGCCGGATTTTTCCTGGCAGAGTTAGCCCACAGGGTGGCATCGTTAAAACGCCCTCGATGGCGGGGAAAATGCTACCCATTTGTTTTGGTAGCACTGACCCCGTGATGGCGGCAGCGTTGGCAGACTCGCGGCCGGCAAACCGACGAGCGACGTAGTGATGGCACCGACGCAAGCGGCGACGGCGCGAGACAAGGGAAATCTCCCTGCCTTCCCCCTTTCCCTTGCTGCTACTGCCCCAGCAGCAGCGGCACCTCGCACTGCAGCAGCCACGATAGCAGCAGGAGCACAGCCGTGGCTGCCGCAGCAGCCAGCCATTGTAACCAAAGCAACAGTTGCGGCTGTAACAGAGTCGCGGCTACAGCAAAGCCGTAGCTGGAGCAACATCAGCAGCAGCGTAGCCGCGGCTGTTGCAGCAACCACAATGGCCGCAGCATCTGTAGCAGCCGTAGCAGCCGCAGGAGTTACAGCAACCGTAGCAGGCGTGGCAGCCGCAGCAGCCGTAGCAGCAGCGTAGCCACAGCAGTTGCAACAACCGTGCAGCCGCAGCAATCATAACAGCCGTGCAGCCACAACACCCGCACAGTTGTATTAGCTGCAGCAGCCCCAACGAGTTATAGCAGCCGCAACAGCCGTAGCAGTCGCGGCAGCCGCAGTAGCCACAACAGCCACAGCAGCTGCATCAGCAGTAGCACCCGCGGCTACAGGCACTGCTACAGTAGCGGCCGCAACAGGTGCAGTAGCAACAGTAGGGCAGCCACAAGGTCGGCAACATTCTGTCGCTGACATCAGCCACAACGAGGTGCTGCTGACATCAGCAACAACATACCAACCTCACTACTGACATCACTACTAAAGTCAGCAACTAGGACAAGAAGAAAGAAACAAAAAGGGGGTGAACAACAAACCAAGACAAGAAACAAAAGGGGGGGAGGACCATGACTAATAGCCCCAGTGGGATGGGGTCCTCCTCTGTTGGAGGACCCACTAGTCCCCCCTTCCTACAGCACCAGTAGTAGTTGCAATAGTAGAAACAACAACAGTAGCCGTCATTGCTGGACCAGTAGCAGCCGCCACAACAGCAGCAACAGCCGTCGTAGTAGCATCAGTAGAAGCAGCAGTTGTAGCAGCGGCCGCAACACCAAATACAACTGCAACAGCAGCAATAGCCTCTACTACAGTAGTAGCTGTAGTAGTAGCCACAGTAGTAAATACAACTGCAACAGCAACAACAGCTGCCACCGCTGCTGTAGTAGCAACAGCAGCACCTACAACAGCAGCAGTAGCAGCAGCAACAGTATTAGTAGCAACAACAACCCGTAGGCTTTGTCGTCGGCCTCGGTGGCTCGCTAGACCCTCTGGCCGCCATTTTCCAGCACCTCGTAGCGCTGACACAACAGCTTGTAGCGCTACAACCACCGTCACCGCAAAGCCATACTAGCGTCCCCTTGCCCTTCCTTTCACCCGGTCATGCTAGTCCCACTGTTTCTGCCGCCACACACCACTTGGTACTGCAACACACCCAACGCCAACGTCAGACTATATCTTCAGTCCTCGGCCCCACTCTGGGTGCCGGTCGCAGGCCAAAAGGACTTCGAGTCCCCGCCCCAGCCGCTACAGGCCGGCGAGCAGTTATGGAGCTGGGAACTCAGCTACTGTATCTTTGCACACTGTGAAATCCTATGGCCATACTACATTTTGTCCTAAGACTCCACCCGGGCCGACCAGGTGTATGATGTTGGTTGAGCCGTGTGTGCCCTTGTCCCTGTCGCCCCTCCAGCTGCACGCCTTGCTCTCAAGCCTTTCCTTGGCGACTTCACCACTGGGGGAACTCTGGACATCACCACGGTGTGGCACGTTCTCACACGCCCTTATTGTCTCTCCAGCAAAGCCGAGACCAGCCGCCTACTTCGGGAGTTCAAATCCCTCCACATGGGGGAGACGGAGTTCGTTACCTCCTATTGGTAGTAGGCAAGGACATCCTCCGCCGCCTGGACGACGCCGCTCCACCCCCTCTCTCTGCGCTCGTGACCATCAAGCGTGGGGCCAACGATATCTTTGCCGAAGTCTTTGTCCATTACTCCCAAAAGGTTCTCGCCACATTGGCAGTCGAGGACACCCTCATGCCCTGGGCATACGAGTTGTTCCTTAAGATTGAGGAGGCTCATTTGGAGTCACGCATCTAGCACACAGAGGCCCCCGCCTCCAATGCCGTTGCCTCCATGGATGTTGCCACTCCTTCCATAGCTACCTCCACTGACTCCTCATCGTCAGGGAAGAAGAAGCATAGGGGCAAGAAGGGCAAGGGCCAGCAGTCGCGACCGACCGGGTCCAGTGGTGGCGGCTCGGTCTGCCACAACTGTGGCCAGCCAGGGCACGGATGGTACACGTGCCTGCTCCCAACGGATGAGGTGCACGTCATCGCCACCATGCGCCGCTAGCATAAGCACCGTTTAGCCGCTGAGTGTGTGGCTGTCGGCGCTCCTAATGTCTCCTCCCTGTCCGGCAACTCAAATCCTCCAACGTCCACACCAGTCATGCCCTGCAACAGCACCATCCACAGCCATCGGTGTCCCCCCTCCTGTCGTCGGTGCAACCCTCCTCCCTTCCAGGCTCCGTTGCTCCCACTCCGTACTCAGTCTACGCACCGGGGTCCTCCACTCACAAGCGCCAGTTGGAGCAGTTCATCGCGATCCAGCTCGACCTGCCCAGTCCTCCCCTCCAAGGGAAGTGTGATTTGCGTCACCTCATGTTCCCCTGTCCCACCTTGCATGACTGAGTCTGCGTTGCGGTCGTGTCCTCCTTCTGCGACAGAGCCATCCTCTCTGGTGCTCTCCTCTCTTGGCACTCTCCGTGACGACATCGCATGGCTTGACGACTGGCACTCCCGTTTTGCGCCCCCGTCCACCGTGTCTGTGTCTCTTGTATGCTGTCTTGTGACTGTTAGCGACCGAGCGACACCGGTCCAGGACCCTGTAGAGACCTGGATCATTGACTCCAGGGCCACGCATCACATGACAGCGTCTCCGAGGCCTTTACTGTACTTGGTCTATTTGCCGATGTGACCGGTATCCGGACGGGCTCTGGTCAGGTGTTACCTGTTCGCGGCGTTGGCGTCGTTCGTTTCCGTGGTCCTGCTGGAGATGTATATGTGACCGATGTCCTCTATGTCCCCGGTCTTGAGCTCAACATCCTGTCCATCACTGTCCTTGACCGCATGAGCATGGATGTACTGCACTCGCGTGGTGTTGGCACCGTGTCATTGCGTTCATCCGGTCATGTTGTCCTGCACGCCACCGCCCGTGGCAACTTGTGGCACATGCCTCGTCTATCCACACTTCCACCCGTCACATCCTCGTCGGCCGAAACCAGCCACGTGCTTGTCACTAGCACGCTCTCTCTACAGGACAAAAGTCTCCTAGATCGCCGCCTCCGCCACGTCCACTCTGCTATCGTCGATAGCATGCTCCTCACCCAGCCAGCCAGGGGCCTTGATCCAGCCTCCTTTCCTTTGCACTGTCCCACTGAGTGCGTTGATTGTGCTCAGGGGAAGATGCACCGATCCACTTATCCTCTGTCTTCCTCTCGTGCGTTCGCCACTCTGGAATTGGTCCATTCTTATGTCATGGGTCCCCTTTCGACAGAGTCCGTCGGGGAGCACGGACGTTATGTATGAACCGAGGGGCGCCCGACGTGACGGTCACATGTCGAGCCCTTGGGATAAACCTCCCACCCTCGACCCCTTGGTGTGTGGGCCAACCCTTGAGATGTTGCACGACCCTCTCCTAGCAGCAAGACCACTGCTAGTGACCGAGATTCCCGCCGTGCGACTCTCCCGGCGGCGTTTGCACCAAGGTGCGGTGCGGAAGACTTGTAGGATCAAATGGACGTGTGCGAGGCGATGCTTAAAGAACAAGGAGAGTTGGGCAAGGAATGAATCCTTAGACTTGATAGATCAGTACAAGGCAATGTACAGGGTCTCTGGGTAAGATTGACATGCCTAGAACAACCCCTAGGCTTCCTTATGTACCAGCCCCTATGAGCCAGCCGAAAGCTATTCAGCGCTCCGAGGCCCTCTATCGAGGCGCACTCATGTAATAACACATGCATCATGTATTACGCGGCACGAGCTTTCCAACGCACCAAAGAACGCCTCAATCCATGAAGAAACGGCTAAGTTATGGTCGTTTGAGTGCTCCACACGTGTCAGCCGCTGGCAGCACCGCCAGCGGGGGTCACGGCCGCCCGAAGCGCCCTTGCTTGCGAATGCAGCTCCAGCCGCCATCCCGAAGCGTCCATGGACCCCAATGAACCTTGCCTCATTGGCAAAGCGTCCATCCAGGGGCGCTTCGGCTGCAGTGGGCGAGAAAGTCGCTCCGCCGTGCTCGGGGTCGAACCGGTACGTCTCCTGTTTTCTGGAGGTGCGCCTCCCACCTTTGCACGGCCGTATCTTTCTCGTCCCTGCACCGAATGACCCGGTTCTTGGGTCGATTTCGTACGGTTTTTCACGTAGAATACAATGGNCCAGCCGCCATCCCGAAGCGTCCATGGACCCCAATGAACCTTGCCTCATTGGCAAAGCGTCCATCCAGGGGCGCTTCGGCTGCAGTGGGCGAGAAAGTCGCTCCGCCGTGCTCGGGGTCGAACCGGTACGTCTCCTGTTTTCTGGAGGTGCGCCTCCCACCTTTGCACGGCCGTATCTTTCTCGTCCCTGCACCGAATGACCCGGTTCTTGGGTCGATTTTGTACTGTTTTTCACGTAAACTACAATGGGAGCATCAAAACATGCATCTGACTTCAACATTATGACGTAATCACCGTCTCAAACGGCAGCTCCTATAACATCACCCCCCCCTCCGAGGGCGCACCGTCCTGGTGCGCTCCTGGTACGCTCGGAGGACCGTGTTGACAGCACCGCCCCTTTGGAAATCGGCTTCGGGGATCCAGCATTTGTGCTCAGGCCCATAGCCGAGCCATTGCACCAAGTACTGCCACCCGTTACTGCGCCGACGATGCCCGAGAATCTTCTCCACCACATACTCCTCTTCACCCTCCACCAAGACCGGTGGAGGACGAGCATGTCCCCCCGCTACGAACTGTGTATCCAGCTCCTTGTAGGCCTTGAGAAGAGAAGCGTGGAACACGGGATGGATCCCATAGTGGTCTGGCAGCTCCAACCCGTAGCTCACCGCGGACCGCTTCTCCTTGACCGAAAAAGGACCCACCCACCGAGGCTTGAGCTTGTCGCTGCCCACCCCCGCCAGCTGCAGGTTCCGCGAGCTCAGCAACACCTGTTGTCCCACAGAGAACTCCTCGGCTGTCCGGTGCTTGTCTGCTTGCCACTTCATCTGCTGCTGTGCCTTGTGTAGCGCCTCGCGTACACCGTGCCACACCTCTGTGAAGTCACTTGTAAACTGCTGCACCGCGGGTAGGTCCGACCCCGTTGCCATGTCGGAGGGACATGCAGGCTGCACCCCATACACTACCTCAAAGGGAGACCGTCCTGTAGAGGCATGCACTGCTCAGTTGTAGGCAAACTCAGCCACCGGAAGCTTGCATTCCCATCCCTCGCCATCCGGCTCCAAGATCCCCCGCACAAGCTACTCCATGGTCTGATTGGTGCGCTCAGTTTGGCCATCCGTTTGGGGATGGTAGGCCGATGAAAGAGCCACACGGGTGCCCAGCTTCTTGAAGAGTTCCTCCCAAAACCGGGAGGTGAAGCGCGGGTCGCGGTCCGAGACCATGCACTTCGGCACCTCGTGAAGTTTGATGACATGTTGCAATAGGAGTTGAGCCGTTTTTGCTGCCGTGACCTTCTCCGCACATGGGATAAAGTGCGCCATCTTGCTAAACCGTTCTACCACCACCAGCACCATGGTGTTGCCAGTTGTACCCTGTGGAAGACCCCCTACAAAGTCCAGTGAGATGTCCGTCCACGGGCGTTCCGGCACCGATAGCGGCTGTAGCTCTCTTGGCGCCCATGCCCTCCTTGACTTGATTCTTTGGCACGTGTCACAGCTGCTCACGTACTCCTTGCAATCTGCTCCCATCGTCGCCCACCAATATTGGCGCGCAAGCATCTTGAAGGTCTTGTCGTGGCCAAAATGACCACTATAGTGCGAGTCGTGCGCCTCCTCCAGCAACGCCTGTCGCAACGATGCACTCCACGGCACCACAATCTGGTTCCCCTTCTCACGCCGCCAATACTGGCCGTCCCACTTGCACCCCTTCACCGTACTTCCGGCAAAGTCCTCGTCCTCCGCATACCTGTGTGCAAACAGGCTGCGGATGATTGGAGATCCCGCCAGCACCGTGATCGCATGCACGCCCAAGTCCGGGCGACGCGAAAGCGGGTCCGCTGGGTTGATCCTTCCTGGTTTGTACTGGATCTCATAGTCGAAGCTGCCCTCCAGCAGCTCAAACCACTGTGCTTGACGACGACTCAGATTCGGCTGCGACTTGAGGTACTTGAACGCGTAGTGGTCCGTGTGCACCACACACCGCCGCGCCTCAAGGTAGCACCTCCATTGCTTGAAGGCCTGGACCACCGCGAGCATCTCCTTCTCGTGGATCGGGTAGTTTAGCTCAGTCCCTTTCAGCTTCTTGGAGTAGTACACAATGGGCTGCAACCCCTTCCCTTGGTCCTGCATCAACACCCCGCCGATCGCATAGTCGCTTGCGTCCGTCGCCAACACGTATTCCTTGCTCGTGTCCGGATGCACCAACACCGGGGCTTGACACATGGCAGCCTTCATTGCACCGAAGGCTTGCCCCTCCCTCGCACCCCACTCCCATTGGCGTCCCTTCTTGAGCAATTCTGTCAAGGGTGCTCCCATTGCCGCGTGCCCCCGGATAAACCTCCGGTAGTAGTTCGTAAAACCTAGAAAAACCTGGATGTCATGCACGCACGCCGGCTCTGGCCACTCCTTCACTGCCTCCACCTTTTTTGGGTCCATGCGGATTCCCCTAACGCTGACAATGTGCCCGAGGAACTCCACCTCCTGCTTGGTGAATTCACATTTGCTGAGCTTGGCAAACAGCCGCTCCTTTCTCAGCACTTCCATCACCGTTCGCAGGTGCTCTTGGTGCTCCTCAATCGTCCGTGAGTAGACAAGGATGTCGTCGAGGAAGACGACCACAAACTGGTCCAAGTAGGGATGGAATACCCGGTTCATCAGCGCCATAAACGTAGCTGGAGCATTCGTTAGCCCAAAAGGCATCACGAGATACTCAAAGCGTCCATAGCGCATCCGAAACGCGGGTTTTTCCACATCCTCCTCCGCGATGCGGATTTGGTGATACCCCGACCTCAGGTCCAGTTTGCTGAAGACGCATGCGCCTCGTAGCTGGTTGAACAGCTCCTCGGCCCGCGACAACAGGTAGCGGTTCTTCACCGTGATGTTGTTGAGCGCCCGGTAGTCCACGCACATCCGCAGCTCTCCTGATTTCTTCTTGACGAACAGCACCGGCGCCGCGTACAGAGACACCGACGGCCGAATGAAGCCTTGGTCCACCAACTCCACCAACTGCTTCTTGAGCTCCGCAAGCTCCGCGTCGCTCATGCAGTTGTAAGACCGCACCGTTGGTGACGACCCTGGCACCACCTCGATTTTGTGGTCAATGTCGCGTTGTGACAGCAGCCCCTTCGGTAACTCCTCCAGAAAAACGTCCCCGAACTCCTTGAGCACCTCCCCAACACCGGGAGGCAACTCTGGAGCTCCTGCGCCTTCCCTCGGCTGCCCCTCCGCTGCTTCGACCACTGCAATCTGCTGCTCTGCTGCTTGTTGTGGACGCACCCATGCCAAGTAAACCTGGCCACCCTTGCGCTCGCACCGCTTTAGCTGCTGCAAGTTGATGACGCACAGCTGCTTCCCCGCTTCCGCCACTTCCGACTCCTTCCCCTCACCCCGCCACAAAGGCAAAGTGATATTTTTCCCGTCTGCCTTCACAACCACCCGGTTGCACCTCCAATCCACCTCCAGATTCCAGGCGTGCAACCAATCCCGGCCGATCAAACAGTCGTAATCATCCATAGGGCAAGTGTGGAACTCCATGTCACACACCAACTCACCCATACGGACTTTGTGCTTGACGAGAGGCTTGCCGCACTCCACTACTCCGGACACCTGTCGCGTCTTGGCCGACGTCCCCGGCTGTCATGCGAGTTCCAACCTTGTCGCCAACCTGTCGTTGAAGAAGTTATGACTAGCGCCACCGTCTAGCAGCCCTCGTAGCTTCCTCCGACCCTTGAAACTCCCCTCCGGAATCTCAAGAACCAGCTCCAGGATGATTCCTGGAAACTGCCGGGCCTCACCTTCATTCCGCAACAACACTTGAGGCAGCTCCTTAATCAGCAAAAGCCTTTCACGGCTGGTGCTGTCCCTTGCGGACGAAAGACTTGCAGCAGTAGGTCATCCCCTCCTCACTGCTGCTGCCCGTTTCCCTGTTGTGCCTTGCGCTTGGGGCAATCCCGCTTGCAATGACCCTCCTCACCACAAGCCCAGCACTTGCCTCTCGGTCCTTGCTGTCCGCCCGCGCCACGCTGCCCGGCTTGGATTGCGTCCACCTCCATGGGAACAGCTTGACCCGGCTGCTCTACCCGTGGTTGTGTTGCATAGCTGGTCCGGCGTGCATTGTAGCTTACCATGTCGATGCGCTCTGCCGCCGAGACCAACTCCGCAAAGGTCCGCAACCCGAGCACCGCGAGTTCACGTTGGACGTGCGGCTTCAGGCCGTCATGGTAGCGGTCGTACGCCTCTGCGTCCGAGAGGTCGTCAATCTATGCCGCCAAGGCCATGAAGCGTGTAGTGTAGTCCTGGACCGATCCGCCTTGCTTGATGTGCTTGATCTTGTCACGTGCGACTCGGCTACCGTTGAGGAGGTCGAAACGCGCTTGGAGCATCGTCTCGAATTTCTCCCACGTCTCTGGCTTCTCCGTCAACGCCCACGCACCGAGCTGCACTTCACGCCCAAGCGGTAGACTTAGCAGTGGCTAAAGCCGCGCCCCGGCCCCCAGTCCATCCGGCAACCCAGCGGCGTTCCGCCGGCACAATGCCGACCACCACTGCAGCGCCATCCTCCGGAGTAGCGTAGGTGCATACTCCAGTCTCGTGGCATCTTCTCCCACGGGAACGCCCAACGCCGTAAGATACGAGTTCACCGTGAAGAGCCACTCCCTCGCACTGCCCTTGCCGGTGTAGAACTCCGGCTCCTTCGGCTTGGGCCGCCGAAAGGCAGGTGTGGATGCCAATGCGACACCCCCCAACGCACTGCTCCCTTGGCCGACATACCTCGCCTCAACCTCCGCGCGCAGCTGCTGGTTCTCTTGACGCAACTCGTCAAGAGCACGCCGGATCTCCTCCATGAGGTAGGCCTGGCCGTATGCCGCAGCTGCCATGCTTCCGGTTGTGACGAAAAAATTCTGGCCAAACGCAGTTGTGGCAGATCTGCTGCCTCCCTTGGGACCGCGCAAAGCCGAGCAAACGTCCACGCGCTCTGATACCAAATGTGAACCGAGGGGCGCCCGACGTGACGGTCACACGTCGAGCCCTTGGGATAAACCTCCCACCCTCGACCCCTTGGTGTGTGGGCCAACCCTTGAGATGTCGCACGACCCTCTCCTAGCAGCAAGACCGCTGCTAGTGACCGAGGTTCCCGCCGTGCGACTCTCCCGGCGGCGTTTGCACCAAGGTGCACTGCGGAAGACTTGTAGGATCGAATGGACGTGTGCAAGGCGATGCTTGGAGAACAAGGAGAGCTGAGCAAGGAATGAATCCTTAGACTTGATAGATAGATACAAGGCAATGTACAGGGTCTCTGGGTAAGATTGGCATGCCTAGAACAACCCCTAGGCTTCCTTATGTACCAGCCCCTATGAGCCAGCCTACTAGCTATTCAGTGCTAAGAGGCCCTCTATCAAGGCGCACTCATGTAAATAACACATGCATCATGTAGTACGCGCCACGAGTTTTCCAACTCACCAAAGAACGCCTCAATCCGTGAAGAAACGGCTAAGTTATGGCCGTTTGAGTGCTCCACGCGTGACGGCCGCTGGCAGCACCGCCAGCGGGGGTCACGGCCGCCCGAAGCGCCCTTGCTTGCGAATGCAGCTCCAGCCGCCATCCCGAAGCGCCCATGGACCCCAATGAACCTTGCCTCATTGGCTAAGCGTCCATCCAGGGGNTTCAGTGCTAAGAGGCCCTCTATCAAGGCGCACTCATGTAAATAACACATGCATCATGTAGTACGCGCCACGAGTTTTCCAACTCACCAAAGAACGCCTCAATCCGTGAAGAAACGGCTAAGTTATGGCCGTTTGAGTGCTCCACGCGTGACGGCCGCTGGCAGCACCGCCAGCGGGGGTCACGGCCGCCCGAAGCGCCCTTGCTTGCGAATGCAGCTCCAGCCGCCATCCTGAAGCGCCTATGGACCCCAATGAACCTTGTCTCATTGGCTAAGCGTCCATCCAGGGGCGCTTTGGCTGCAGTGGGCGAGAAAGTCGCTCCGCCGTGCTCGGGGTCGAACCGGTACGTCTCCTGTTTTCTGGAGGTGCACCTCCCACCTTTGTACGGCCGTATCTTTCTTGTCCCTACACCGAATGACCCGGTTCTTGGGTCAATTTTGTACGGTTTTTCACGTACAATACAATGGGAGCATCAAAACATACATCTGACTTCAGCATGATGATGTAATCACCGTCTCGACCAGCGGCTCCCATAACATTATGTCCTGAACCTCATCGACGACTACTCCCGCTACCGTTAGGTCTTCTGTCTTCGGCAGAAGTGCGATGTCGCTTCCACTATTCAGGACTGGCTTGTCCATGTGGAGTGTAAGTGTGGTCGCCCTCTTCTCCACTTCCGCTTTGATCGTGCTAGTGAGTTCATGGGGGAGAAGAAATTGTTCCTTGCCTCCCGTGGAATCCATCATGAGACGTTGGCGCCTTACACAATAGCCCAAAACATCGTCTCTGAGCAGTGGAACTGCACCATGGCCGACGCCATCCACACCATATGAGTCAAGTGTGGTCGCTCTGATGGTTTCTACTTTGAGGCCATGACCTACATGACGTGGGTATGGAACCGGATTCCCCACGGACCCATTTCCCGCCAGTCCACGCCGTACCAAAACTGGTGCAGTGAGTGGACTGACCTCCGTCCAGTCTTCGTCTAGGGTTACGTGGCCATCGTGTGGCTGCCCGCCCCACAGCAGGGCGTCAAGCCTGCCCCCTGCGGGTGTCCCTGTACCTTCCTCAGTGTCTTGCGTTAGTCCAAAGCCGGGCACTTCTGGGATCCCTCCCGTCACTGCATCATCGAGTCACGCAATGCTCTCTTCTTTGAGTAGCTCTTTCCTCGCGACCTTGTTCGCTTCAGCTCGTTGATGTCCCTCTCGTTGCGTGGGTGAGTGGTCAGTCCGCCCTCCATCCTGCCGCTTCCGGGCGGTACATCGCCTGCACCCCCTGGTCCCCCCGAGACGGCATCCCCAGTGGCATCCGCTGGCCCGCCTGGGCCAACATCCCCAGTCGCTTCCGCCGGTCCCTCCGGGCCAGAATCCCCGGTTTCTTTGGTTGGGCCCTTCAAACGGGCAGCCCCGGTCGCACCCGCTAGTCCATCCGGGCCGACATTCCCGGTCTTGTCCTATGGTCCCTCCGGACTGGCTGCCTCGGTCCCGTACGCTGGTCCCTCCGGGCCGGCATCCCCAGTCTCATCCGCTAGTTTGTCTGAACCGGCAGCCCTGGTCTCGACCACTGATCCCTCCAGACCGGCAGTCCCGGTCTCGTCGGCTGGTTCCTCCAGACCGGCAGCCCCGGTCGCATCCGCTGGTCCTTCCGGGCCGGCTTCCCTGGTCCTGTCCGCTGGTCCGTCCTGATTGGCAGTTCCGTCCGCCAGTCCCTCTGGGCCGGCAGCCCTGGTTGCGTCCACTGGATCCTTTGGACCAGCAGCCCCGTCTGCCTCTGCTAGCCTCTCTCACTCGTCCCCGGCTGCTCCCTCTGTTACGTCTCCCGTCCTACCGTACAACACGTGTGGCTGCGGCGGCAGCCTCTGACCCAGGCCGTCAGGGAGCATGCAGATCCTGGTACCGCACCCTTTGGCGCCTCGGCTTTCTATTGTCCCACGTATCTCGTCGCTTCTCAACAGACATACTTCCAAGGTCGTGAGTGGGGACCCTGGCACCAAGGCCCTCGGCCTAACCACATCGGCCGTCATTACGGACCTCCACGCGGGTTCCGCACTGGGCCACACCATGCTCCATCAAGAGCACCAGCAAGCCGTCACAATCGCACTCGCACGCATCCCACCTGGGGCCCGAGATGCGCAGGTCCTCACAGTCCGCTCCATGGCACGTCCGGACGATCCAGCCACCCTTCGCAAAGCTCGTGCTTCTCCTGAGGCCATGTACTAGGATGCTACGTGTGCCGACGAGCTCGCCGCCACCCGACAGCATCATGTCTACGACCTCGTAGACCTTCCTCCTGGCCGGATGGCCATCGGTGCCAAGTGGGTCCTCTGGCCCAAGTGGAAGCCCGACGGGTCCTTGGAAATGTTCAAAGCCCGCCTCACAGCCAAGGGGTTTGCTCAGGTCCCTGGGGTCACCTTCGACCAGATCTTCGCCCCGGTTGGCCGTTTCTCCACTAGCCGGGTCCTCTTTGGTCGCATTGCCCAACACAGATGGGAGATGCATCAGATGGACGTGAGCAACGCCTTTCTCCATGGCTCATTGCAGGGCGATGAGCTCTACATGGTGCAACCCTAGGATTCGATGATGGATCTAGCAAGGTCTGGAGGATACGGAAGGTCCTATATGGCCTGAAGCACTCGCCTCACTCTTGGAACTAGGAGATCAGTCCTACGCTCCTCAGTGGCGGCCTCCTTTGTAGCATTGCAAAGCCCGCACTGTTCATCATCCCTCGAGACCAGATCTTCGTCGTTGTCCTAGTCTACTTAGATAATCTGCTTATTGTGTCACTGAACGCAGCTGCCATTTAGCATGTCAAGGACCTGCCACACACCGCCTACCATATGAAGGACCTCGGGTCTGGCCGAGTCTTCCTAGGTATGGAGCTCAAGCATGACCGCTCCTGAGTTGTTCTGCACGTCCATCAGGTCGCCTACGTCCAAACCCTGTCCGCTCGCTTCACCGAGGACCTTCCCCTCGTGCCAAGCGCAACCTCACCCATGTCACCCTATGGTTAGGCAAAGCTGAAGAGCTGTGATCCAGCCATGGTGGGGGAGCCTTTTGACGTTACCACGTATCTATGCGTCATCGGGTCACTGATGTTCCTGACGACGACAACCCGTCTAGACATTGAATTCGCTGTTAACCTCCTGGCCCAATTCTCCCGGGAGCCCCATCACCACCACTTTGAAGCCGCGATCCGATTACTGCGCTATATCGTCTCGACTCTATGGCGAGGCCTCATGTTCCACCGATAGCTGTCCGTTGTTGCGGTGGGCTATACCGCCAGTGACTGGGCCGACAGACCGGTCGGTGAGAGCCACATTGGCTGGATCTTTCTTGTCGTTGGCACGGCTGTGTCCTGGCGTAGTGGTAAACAATGCTACATTACATACAGCACTGCTGAGGCTGAGTATGTGGCTCTTGGCTCTGGCGAATGTAAGAGCGTGTGGCTGTGTTGCATGTTGTCCGAGTTGTTTCAATTAGTCACGTCCATCACGTTGCACTGTGACAATGAGAGTATCATGGCCATCGTCGACAATGACGGCGTGCATCACACATGCACAAAGCACATCAATGTTGAGTATTACTATGTGCGCTTGTTGTCGTATGATGGAAACGTCAACATCGTGTGGGTTGAGACAATATGATAGTTGGCTGATTTTTTTACCAAGGCAATGAAGCGCGACTCATTCAAGAAGGCTGTGAGTGCAGTCGGTGTGCGTCTGTGAGCTAACCTCTCTACTCTTGCCTGCATATCTGCCTGTCTGTCTTGGAGGGGCAGTCGGTCTCGTGGATATGTCGCTGCCTGCCCATGTGCACTACGCCTGTGAGTCATGGAGGATTGTTGGTTTTTGCACACCTCTCATTGTGCTTTGTTCTGTCTTCCCGGCTTGTAAACATCGGCGTGCAGATGACTGACGGTGAGACGGGATGCTGTTGGAGCATCATCTAGTGGAGCGGACGCGTGCTGTGGTCTACATGCGTCTTGTTGGAGCCTCTTTTCCAAGCGTGAGACGTGCTCAGCTCCATCGGTGGACCTCCACAACAGTCACGCCATTGATGGGTCACTGCATCCGCAGTTGCTACCCGTGCCCGTCCTGTGCTAAATCTGACTGTGTCATTGCAATCGCAACGTCACGTCTAGTCTAGGGTCCGAGTTCATATTTTTCCGAAACAGTTGTGTTTGGGGTGATTCTGGCTGGGGCACCACCCGGGTTTGGTCATAACCTCCTTGCTGCTATTTTTCTGGTTGATTATGACCGCACGACTGCGTTTGCAGCATGGTTATATTGGTATGGTCTGGTTTTCAAGGAAAACGGACGACGCCCGGGTTTCGGGCCGTCGGTTGTCCAGCAGGGGTCACAGAGAAAACCCTGCCTGCCAGAAAATATGTCATTTTTCTCATTGGCTGAAAAGCTGAGTAACAAGCTCTACAAAGCTGAGGGAGAGCTAGTTCTTGGAGGGGTCTCCCATTGTTGTTCACTCTCAGTTGCTAATCACACTTTACTCAAAGTTGTCTGCCTTTCTGGCGCTAACTCCTCAGTGCACAGCTTTTCTCTCACAAAGTCCCATAGTAGCTAGAGGGGGCAACAGTGCAAAGCAACGAGCGTGGGGCCATGCCTACTCTAACCGTGCTGCAGCCCCAACCAGCCGCTCTAAACTAGTTTCCAGCTGTGTACGTGCGTGCGTGCGTGCGTGCATGCGTACGTGCGTGCGTGAGTGCATGCGTGCGTGCGTGCGTGCGTGCGTGCCTGCGTGCGTGCATGCGTGCATACGTGCGTGTGTGCGTGCATGCATGCGTGTGTGCATGCGTGCGTGCATGCATGTGTGCGTGCATGCGTACGTGCATACGTGTGTGTGTACGTGCGTACGTGTGTGCGTGCATGCATGCGTGCATGCATGCGTGTGTGTGTGCATGTGTGTGTACGTGTGTGTGTGTGTGTGTATGTGTATATGTATGTGTGTGCATGTGTGGGTGTATGTGTGTGTGTGGGGGGGGGAGAGTCTGTTGGTTTGTGTGGATTCGACCCGTCACGACCGATGCCGATGGACTACCCATATACCCACATTTGTGGTATATGGTAGAGCAGAGCGTGACGACATGACGGGCCTCCAGAGTGTCCCGAGACTTCTCTCGCACCTACGACAGCATCGGCGAGACGCAGTCGATGCGTTCCGGTAGCCTTGTTGGCTTGTCAGGAGCTAGGAGAGTTTTCTCGGTGGGTTGAGACCCGCAACCCCGGTGGACTGTACCGGTGTGACGAGGAGACCCGGTGGATGTAGTAGTGCTTCCGATGTTCGGAAAGCCGTGCGTGATGTCTGGACGCTGATTCCGAAATTCTCTAGCAATGCTCATATTTTCTTGGTGGTCGAGACCCGGGCACTCGGAGAGCTATTTCGGTGCCTTGAGGAGACCATTGTTGATTGTTATCGTGGTATACGCAGTGTGTTTTTCCCGCTGACTCGTTTGGGTTCAGCGGGGGTGACGGGGCCTGGTGCGGCTAGCTGCCACTGCCACTACATAAGCTCGCTAGGGACTCATTTGTATTCTCTCCTTGTTCTTTCATATTATGCATTCCAAACTTAGCCAAATTTTTGTCATTTTGCATTGCACTCACACACATAGCTCATGTTCGTTTTTGCATGGGCCTGCATGCCCTAAATATTTGCAACTTGGTAATAGGGGGACGTGTGAGCAGCAGAAGCAGCAGTAGTGGGCACAACTCAAAGAGAACGCGCCACGTGGTGCCACGCCGGCAGCAGCGTGAGGTAGCCTGAATTGACTGCACGTGATCACCAAAGGGGCAGTGAGCATCATAGAACAGTAGCAACGGCTACTACAGAAGCAGTGGTAGCGGCAGCAACCATAACAGTGTTGACATGATGTGCCCCTTGCCATGAGTGCCGTTGAGTGTACTCCCTGGTTCGACCACTGAGGAGTGGTCGAACACCTGATCTGACTTTAGATTTGGATTCCTTTGATTTTTCCATGCAGGATCGAGCTTTGAATCGCTCGATTTGAGTGAGTATTCAGAAAGTTAGCCTAGCCCGAAAA
>SZWC01021313.1:30345-46599 GCA_023375785.1 Penium margaritaceum | reverse complement strand
AGAGAGAGAGAGAGAGAGAGAGAGAGAGAGAGAGAGAGAGAGAGAGAGAGAGAGAATTTTCAAGGTTAGAAGAAATTTATAGAATTTTAACTTGAATATTATTCAGTCGCATCATCTTGTGGAAAATCATCATCTTGATTTGCAATCTGCTGATGTAGACTCCCTTAAGAACTGGGTGTAAACCCCAGGCGACTTTTGGTTCCTCGGATGCTCCCTCGCTTCACTCGGTCACGATCACCGGCGTAAAGAAGACGGGTGGCAAGCTTTTTCACGTTTTCAGACCGGCCTTTTCCTGTTTGTCATGCTAGTGGCTCGGAGGCGAGCTCCACAATCCCCGGTCTTGCAGGGCCAGTTGGCGGATTGCACGGCGCCGCAGTATCCTTCGCAGACCGACATCCTTGAACGGTTGGGACGACGATCGAAAAGCCGTGGAGTACGGCGGCCAATTTGCCATGTCAGCATGAAAAGAGGCGGGAACCACCAGGCTGCTCTCGAACCAGATCGATGTTGGTCTTCCGGAACGCTCGACTGATGTGGCAGTGGTCCAGGAGGCCCGAGTTGTCGGGGCTAANGACGATGTGCTTTTTCGCGCTTTCCCATGTGCAGTGTAGGGCAAAAGTGGACGCTGCGAGTCAGCCATACCTCGCTAGAAGACGCTGGTTTGCTCGACAAAGATAACTTTAAATATCGAAAACCACACGAAAGTCGGCCTTCCGACCCCCCATGCGAACAATTGCAGGCGTTCCTAAGCATTTCGCTGAGTTTTCCTACAGACTGCGGTAGTATTTGTCACTTGTCAATGCTGGTGGTCTCGAAACATTTCGAAAAGGGTTCGAGTCACATAAACACGAATAGTAGAACTACATGACTCATTCGCCTGTGGTTGATAAAAAAGGAACCAAACTACCCATCAGCCGCCGCTAATGCCACGCCAGTAACTAAGAAAAGAAGCAAAAATGCATGGCGAGGCTGCATGCCATGCGTTGGCGACGCATAGTATGCAGCGCCCCCCCGCTAGTATCACGAACTCCTTCATTGAAGGGTTTGTGTTACTTACGGAGGGAAGCTTGACTAGAGTTTGAGGGTAGTTCGATACTCCCCATGCGTTGAAAGGGAACCTATTACGCCCCACTACAACAGAGCCCAGTAAGAACCTGTGCAAAACTCAAACCCTAAATCCCAGAATGTAATTTTAAGTAGGGTTTGATTGAATTTTGGGCGTTCAAACAATAGGTTTGCGTCTATTAAGAAATGTTCGAAAACTAATGAAGGGCATTTTTGCCCGTGAACGAAAATGCCCTTTTTTCATTTTTGATATGTTGCATGCAAAACATAAAACCGTAAACCAAAACAGGGGGTTTGTTTGTTTTAAAAAACAAAGGGGTCGTTGCTTCCTCGCAATGCTTGCGTGGGAGCGATGTCACCATGCCCATTTTTTTCCTACTCACCCGTTGACGTATGGCGTGAGCAAGCATGATTTTGAACCGGGCCTTTCATGTTTTATTTTCCATTGTTGGGCGGATTAAAGTCATACTTTACGTTTTATGGGTACGCGAGCTATTTGGCCCTTTCGAAATCCCGTCATATTGCTAGTGCCTGTTCATGATTGGTTTTCGGCAGACAACCCGATTGTTTGCCCGGAAAAAAGCATCCACACGATGCATAATTAGAGAAAGTTGGTCTCAATTTGCAGGAGAGCCGCTCCACACAAGAGCCGCTCCATGTTGCACAAATGTTGCTCCCTACCCAATACAGAGCCGCCCCTAGCGCACGAGTGCCGCTCCTTACCGCATGAGAGCTACCAGCAGCATGGGTCCATTCGAGAAAAGGAATAGCGGAAGCAAAAGCATCCAACCAAGCCATGACTTTTGCGCCATGGCGTCGGCCACTACCCAATCCTACCAAGCAACTTGGTCTCAGAGCCGTTTAATCATCATTCCTTCACACACAACAACTACAGCCGAGGCAAGATCTCGGAAGCCAATAGTTTGGAGTTTTCTCTTTTTTTTCCTCTTCATCACCTCAAGCACCCAAGCAACCGCCATAATGGATTAGCTATCCAAACTTTCAAAATATAGTAGATCTGGGCTTTCCTGGTATGTATCCAGTGAGATTTGGCCAGATCTGGCTAGATCTGGCCAAACCCAACCAACAACAGGCTCAGAACCGAGCATATCCATTTATGAGACAAAACAACGGCTTCATTAGGTGGCCCACCAACGTTTTGTCTTGGAATTAATGCACCTTAATCAGTGACACAAGGAAGTGGTCATCCAGTGGATGGGTATCAAGCATGAAGGGCATCAACGTGGGGCTTTCCTCAACTTCTCCTCTAGTCTGCTGGCTCCCAACAAGCAATCTCATTAAGTTAATGGCGACATTAATGAGCTTAGCCAGACCTCGCCTGTATTTTCACCAACACAACTCAACTAGCCCTCTCTGAGTCCAACAACCTTGTCGGTAAGCAAGAAGTACGATGGAACCTTTCCACATGCTTGCACGTGCAAGGGAAGTTGTCCCCATTTCAGCCTCCACTCTACCCTCTCCTTGAGCCTCGCTTCTTCAACCTTTTGGGCATCTACTAATGTACTGGTTTCAAACAACAAGAGTATCAGAAGTGGATATGGCTTAAAACAACAAGATCTGGTTTGTTCCAACCAGGCCCGATTGAGCCCGTAAGTCTACAATGGACAACAACAACATGGCAACAACCCCTGCTGAGTGTATCCCAAGATAAGTCAACTAGCAACACTTTTCCCATCGCGGATTCATCCAGGCTTTTCATCCAAATCGCTATGCTCGCATTCACCTATCTCATATTTTTTTTTACCTTTTTCAACATCACTTTCACCTCCTTGCACTGGAATTCAGCATATTCATCACAAATACGTGCATAGCTAGACAAGACCAAAGCCACACAGACAACACATAAGCATACGTAGTTCTCACATTCCTATCATATACACACTGCACTCTTTTTTGCCATTTTGTTGCACACATTCACTTTGCACGTAACCACTTTGCACGCACAAATTTTTTACAGACACACCCACAGGATGTACCTCTTATGGCTATAGGTCCTCACCACTTTGTGGGACATATAGACCACTCCTAACCGGGCTGAGACCCTACCTAACATGTCGGTTAATCATTCAAGAAAACGAGGCCCATCCCACTCTGGTGCTCAGACGCCCTGTATACCACATAAATTTCTAATAAAACTTTCACACGTTTCTTGTAAGGAAAACACTACTTTGTAAAATTAGTCAAAGAACCTTCAAATCCCTCTCTTAACAATAAAGAGCTCAACTGTTGCGGTAAGAGCTCGACCTTTCAACCCCTCTCTAGACAAGGTGACCAGCCATCATCCAAGCAACAATTTCCACTTCCTTTTAGTGGAAAATGAGCTCACAATTGAAACAACCAGAAGTGAACACCACAAGTCATTAAGGAATACCAGCCATGTAAGAATAGGAACACAACATGGACATCACTTCTAGCTATTGAACCTTTTCTGTAAAAAATTCCACGATGCTCTAGCTGATCTCTTCAAACATGTAACTTTGCACACTTCTTTAGCAATGCCCATCCCTTCCACTCCAGTGTCCTAACATAAAGCAACTCAAGAATGGAAAAATGCTCGGCACAATAACGCCCCACAAATGAATCCAATAAGTCAAGAATCACTCAACTGTCATACTCTTACCTTACAAATCTACCACTCCAATACAGAAGTCCTCGAACCTTTGATCCATCCTACATTTTATGCTTGCAACCCTTTGTCCCTTTCACTACAACTAGACCAACAGCTTCCTCATCCATTAACCTAATATTCCCACATTAAAACAAAACAGGAACTCACTCTCACTTTCAAGAACAAGAATCTCAACATCGTAAACATTTTCGTAGTGATTCACAGTATAAACAGCAAAAACCTTAATTCTCCCCTCATTCACATTTATTTCACATACTAGTCCCATTTTGGCTTGATGTTTGGAGTCTCACGATACAACATCATCCTATGCTACGCAAAGTATCACTAGCACGACAAAATAAACAAATCTTCCCTACCGTCAACAACAAATACTTGAAAACCAAGATGTAACATCATTGTCCTTACAATCACTGTAACTTGGTTTAACGTGATCTTATCCAAAACGAAAACATGAAACAACGACAATGTTTCAGACACATATATATACTTGCAATCAAAGTCTCGGCCACGTTGCAGCATGGGGAATACCGTCTTGGTATGTGCTATTTCCTAAAACCTCTTAAAGAATAGGAACATACAACAATGTCCATCACTCATTACCATTACCATCCTCTTATGATACCGGCTATACTACACCTCTAAGTGGCCATTTGAAAGGACAAGTCAATGAGCGATACCCCCCGAGCTCAACAAAAACCAACCCCATTGCTCGAATGAACAGTAACACTGACAACCGAAACCGTGGACGCAAATCACACACGTGCTCACACGAAATCTTAGGTAAAACCCCTTTATAGTGCACGATCTAGTGAACTCAAGTCCCCTTTTGTGGCCCAACACTCCCGTTGTCTTTTTGATTATCTCATAAGGAAACCGAGATTCATCCAGACTCAAACATGACAAGATTATCTCCTATAACCTCGGACAACAAAAAAAACTCAAGCAAAAGACACCACACCAAAGATTCGCACACTACAACACTTGCCCCTTATACGATTCAACCTCCCCCCTCATTAGAGGCGGGAGGTTGCATCATAGACTATGCACCTAAGAAAACCCCCTCAACCGTGGGGCCAAATCTTTTAACAGCAATCCGCCACCCACGACACTAGCAACCTAACCACACGTAGTCACCACGAAACCCGACCTAAAAAATGAGAACACCTTGTAAAAATCATCACCGCGAAGTTAACAATACTACCACAAAGGTAGTCAAATACTCCTCAACAACAAGGATCTCCTCCTCGGCACCTTACATTGCCACACAAGTACGGTCTTTGGACGTTCCCAATCATGTACACATTAATGACCCTCTCAAAAGCACCTTGTGCACAAGCCTTTTTCAGACGCTTATTATTACAAGAGTAACTCCACAATCACCTACTCCAGTAGTGACCACATCTTTCACCCAACCCATCTCATGCCCGGAAAACCAACAGCCTTCCACTCACAAGAGAAAAAATGCCCCTCACATTGGAGCAAGGAACAAACCTAAAAAGGGTAAATCCTCCCAACAACCAGTTTTGCATGATCTAAAAGACGCTCCACGGAACTGACAACACTAAATGGCCAAAAGAGAAAAAAACGACCTCCCCCTCTCAGAAACCACAATCTCTTTGTTTTGTTTAAACATGAATGGCAGAACAAAGTACTCAAAAACACCATTCCTAAAACCATTCGGCCTAATTGCGCGATACCCACAGTTTTGGCCTCCGACTTTTGTCGTGGCCATTTTTCGCACATTTTACACACGGTTCTCACTTTACACAGAAGATACGTGCAGTACCCACTTTTGCCGACGCGCCTGGGATCATGCATGCCGTACCCACAATTGCAAAGAAATTCACGCTACACCGGTTCCCCGTGAATTTGTTTGTGAATTGTGGGTATACGGTGTTTTTAAATTCAAGTTTCAATGATTTCAGACACCACTTCTAGACCGCACCAATTCGTGACCGACTTTAATGCATCTTCGGTGTCTTTAACGGTAGGTCAACTTCCGACGGAAGTAATATGTGTTCGAAGCAACCCTAATCCCCTACTTCATTAGCCAGTTTAAATAGGGGGTTTAAACTTTCGAACATTCGCAGAAAGGTCGACTAGCGTCACATGCGAGAACAGACGTCACGCAGCTCCTTTGCCGGACATGCAGCGAACGTGCCGTGATGTTGCGTTACGCGGGCCATGCCGTCGATGTGGACAACATGCAAATAGGCTCTAATCGTAGCACGTGTTGAGGACGCAATATGTTGCCAGGTGGACGTTGTCATCCACATGGCAACAACGCCAGCTGGCGGATACTTCGAGGTATAGCGACATGGTGCTAACGTTCGGATGTCGAAGCTGTCGTGCCTCCCCTCGTCTATGATTGTCATCTAGGTGCACGATAGGAATACTAATTCTTGTAACGTCCGATGACGTCTTCACACCGCATGCATGGGACGCGATGGTTGTCGTCATGGAAAGTCGGCCAACCGCCATGTCATGTGGACGTTCTCTCTTGTCGTTCGCAGGGGTCCTGACCGTTCAGCCATTGTTGATGTGTAGTCGTCATCTTCTTCCAGCGCGCCCCTTCGTCGCCGCGGGCTTCTGTCTCCGGGATGGCCCTCCTCCTCGCGCTAACAACTGGTGGGTTTTCCAAGTGTAGATGGTGGGTACGATGCATATTAGGACGCATGTTGCACATTGTTATACCCACTGTTGGCCATCATGGCCGCCACTTTGTATGCCAGTGGAGGCGATTATTCGTCTGACGAGGTTGACGACCCACCCGAGGTCCTCGTGTCCCGGTACCACCCGGAGTCATCTTTCCTTTTTTTACTGAGTGGGAGGAACACGAGTGGCACTGTCACGTCAATGTCATGGAGCGCATGACGCCTCGCTCCCCAGACCGTGTTGAAGAGCGCACGATGCGACTTGGAGGCAATCAATGTGTCCGACCGTTTCGTGGTTACCCTGTTGGTGGGTTGAACCCACTTTCTTTCTGGACATGGCGTCCTCGCCGACGGGGTGGGACCTCTTGCTTGGTCAAAGTACGCTCACCGCAAGCCATCTCACACCAACATGTCTTCTGCCTGTTTCCTTGACATGTGACTCAACTGTCTGTGTGGATGTCTGCTGTGCAGGGTCGTCTGATGAGGACTTCTGCCGCCCTCGCCGGACAACACTTTGAAAGATGTTGAAGCCGCTACTGGACGTGCGCGAAAACGCAAAGGAAGATGCACGGATTTCCCAGGCGGGCGTGCCTTTCGCAACGTGGAAGCCTGTCGCGAAGCTGTCTTAGACTACGTAGTGGACCGTGGCATGCCGGTGTCGTGGGTCCGAAGTGAGCCAACTTGTCTCGAAGTCCGTTGCGGACAGTGGAAACAAGCAGGCTGCCCGTGGCTCCTAAAGGCGCGCTATCAGCGCAAGCACAACAACGTTGCAATCATTGAATATGTGGATGGCCACAAGTGCTCCCCCGCCACCAAGAAGGGCGACCAGGCTCGCCGGGCTGCATGGGTACTGCGGCACATTCAGCAGACCATCAAGAAGAGGTCCTCGACGGACACAAAAGCGCTGCAACAGATCGTGGAGGCTCGTACTAGGGAGAAGGTGGTCTACCCCGTGGTCTAGCGTGCAAAGAAGGCTGCCCAGGAACAGCTGATGGTCGAGAAGGCACTGTCGTGGTCCTTGTTCCCGGTGTACATTGAGGAGGTGAGTACTTATTCCTTCGTACGTTGTTACGCCAACTGGACATGTGATTGAAACACACGGACATCTTAAATTTTTGTCCCCATGCCATGTCTGTCTTGTAGCTGAAACGAGTGGACCCTAGGAAGTTCTCATGCACAGAGCAAGACAAGAAGCAGGTTTTCTGTCGTGCCTTCGTCACTCCCGGGGCGTGTTGTGATGGCTGGAACCACGTCCGCCGCATCGTAACCATGGACGCGACGTTCTTGAAAAATGGTTTCAAGTAAGTGCTTCTGATTGCCCAGTATTGGGATGCAAACAATCACTCTGTGGCCATGGTGTGGGCGCTGTGCGGACAGGAGGACACGGAAAACTGGCTGTGGTTTGTGCAGAAACTGGTGCAGGTGTACCCCACTATTCGTGTCTGTAGGACTGCCATCATCTCCAACCGCGATGGCGGGCTTCTTGTAGCTGTGGCCCATGAAGTGCCAGGTGCTACGCATACGTATTGTGTGCAACAGATCTGCGAGAACGTCAAGTCCAAGGCGGGTCGTGTTGCCGCGGACCTCTTCTGGACCCTCGCGCATGCCTTCACCCCGCGGGAGTTCAAGCGCGCAGAGGAGGAGTTAGCAAAGGCTTCCTTGCCCGATCTGTAGTACATTTTTTGAGGGGGCACAGAACCTGGCATCCCACTCGCTGCGTTGAGCCGTTTGTACATCCCCATGCCCCGTGGCGGCCACACAACCAGCAACGCAGCAGAGTCACTAAACACACGCATCAAGGACCTGAGGCATCTGTACCTGTTTCACTGCTTTGCTCAGCTGTACGTTTGGGTGCAGAACCTGTTTGCAGACCGCCGGAAGCTCGTGCATGACTGTGAGTCCCCGTTGTCCCCCTTCGTGGAAGAGAAGCTGAAGAACTACACGTAGAAGGCGAGGCAGTATGACATCATCCCGGCCGGGTCACTATCTGGAACGGTGTCCAGTCCAAAGAGTATGTCGGGCCGAGAGGTCGACTGCCACACGAAGAAGTGCAGCTGTGGGCAGTGGGCCGAGTATGGATTTCCGTGCCAGCATGCGGTCAGTCTGCTTCTGGACGCTGGCGTAAGGCTCGACATGTACGTGGACATCCACATGACAAAGATGGCATGGAAGAGAACGTATAATCAGCCCATGCCCGGTGTCAACCTCGGCGACGTGTAGTACGCGGAGAGTGGATGGGGGCCCCCGGGCAAAAAACGTGGCGCAGGGAGGCCCAAGTCGAAATGCAAGGACCGGTACGAATGTCGCAAGCGCAACCACATCTGCAACCACTGCGGGCTCTCTGGGCATGGACTGCGGAAGTGCACCAACCCACCTGCACTGTCTATAGCTAACGTGGCCACAGCACCTGCCAAGAAATTGGCCTCTGGACGCGGAGTGCGTGGTGATGGTGGCCTACAACTTGGACTTGTAGCAGCAGGCGCAAGAGGAGTAGGTGGCGGAGCTGGAGCAGGTGGAGTAGCAGGCGCAGCAGGAGCTGCAGCAGGAGTAGCAGGCGCAGCAGGAGCTATAGGAGTAGTTGTAGCAGCAGGAGCTGCTGGAACAGCAGGTGCAGCAGTTGCTGTTGGCGCAACAGGAACAGCAGGAGCAGCACCTACAGTAGGAGTTGCAAGAACAGCTAGAGCAGCACCTAATGGTGCTGCTAGTGGTGCTGCAAATGGTGCTTCAAGTAGGCCTACAAATGGTGTTGCGGCAGGTGATGGGGGTGATAATGGAGATGATGGTGAAGCTGGTGACCCCGCCTTTTCATCGCAGGTTGAAAACCCTGGCAGTCCAGCGGACAATGATCTATCGTCATCAGACTAGTCGAACGAGGAGAGTCAACGGATGGCTCCTCCTACTCTATGTCATGTGAAGATGACGAACCAATGCTGCGCAAACGTAGTCGCCGTTCTGTCTGCTGATAGGTAATGCCCATTGTGTGTACTGCATGTCTTGCCTAGTGGTGCATTGTTGGAGTCAATTCTGTTGGACGCATCTAATCCGTTGTGTGTACTTGTGTTCTATGCAGGTGAGGCACATCCACATCTTCATGAACAAGGTCGTCAAGCGGCAACCAAGGCTGAAAGTACACCGGCACAGGGTCACATCACATGTGGCCAACAACACTAGGTGTGCAGCAACTGGTGCACAAGGCATGTGTGCCATGATGGCTAGTCTTACCCTGGGCAAGGCGGAGGTGGAGGAGGCCAGATATCAAGTGGCCAACCCCTGCACGGGCATGTGTGCCTCTCCCTTTGGGGAAGTATTCTATGATGCATGCATAGAGTTCAGTGAAGGTGCAGAGTGCCCTGCTTGTGAAGTCATCTGTTATGTGCACGGCCTACCCGTGCACGTCTAATTGTGGATCAGTACATGTGACTTAGGGCCACTGCTGTTCTGGGCTTGAATTTCACGAAGATGCACTCAATTTCGTTTAACCATTCCACTCACCCTAATTTTTGCTTCAAATGATCAGTAATGACAACGACAGAACCTTTGTCATTACAAGTACATACATTTGCCAGTCCTTACACCAGCATTATAGTAATGATTGCTTTTCTCCGTTCTGGTATGCGCTGCAAATCCGTGTGATGTCCGACTTATGTAGACAATGAAAGTACTTAGTGATGGAGTCTAGTGGTGGCTGACATGCAGTGTAGAAAAGAAATGTATGCCATGACCACTTCCTGGACAATACTCGTCCCGAAATGCGTTCAAGACATATTGTGTATGATTAGACTGAATTATATTCATCTTGCCCACTATGTACTCCGGCGTCCAAAGAGGTCTCCTAACGGTAGAAAAATTGGATTATGTTCCGCATGTCCACTTTGTGTGACCTAGTTCTGAGCAGACATACATTCAACACAGTTGAAGACAGATGGTTATGTGGCAAAAAGGAATTCAGGAAGTTGGGGAACGTTCATGATAATGTGGTCAAAACAGAACCACAGCAACCAGCGGCAACATCAAGCCTAAGGCATCCATGGATGAGAGGTGTAAGGTGGACGTGCACATGGCATGCGTTCATCCAAAACCCAGCACATGGTCTCTGGTTCACATGGGTCGTTCACCGAACTAGGTTGCTCCTCCCTTGCAATGAACGTGTCCTAGCGACTCTTCATCCTAACCCAGGCCTCCTTCACTTGCTGGGGAGTGAGCTGTGGCCTGGTGGGTACGGTAGGTTCGCCACCCCAAGCACCAACTTCATCCCAGCGTGTGGCGTGGTTGGTTTGGTAGATCCTACACACCATGTCCCAAGTGTAGACACGGTCGGTCCAGGACCGCGTACGCACGTCCATAATGTATGTGGGCTTGCTGTCGTCATGTGCATATAGCGGGCGACCCATGTTGTGTGCTGTGTACAAAAGCGTGAATGGAGATGGCTTACGATGATTGCCAGCCCCGTATTTCTATGTGGTGTACGTGCGGTTGAATCCGCACAGACAGTTAGGCTCGGATGATATCCATGGCTCCCATGCATCTGGGCCGTTCAATGGTCTAACACTAGGCAAAGGCCAGTGGAGGGTCTGTGCCATGGCTTCAGGTGTTGCAACCCATGTCGTCTGTCGCGGATGGCGGCCATGTACACTGCTCTTACGTGCCTCTCTGCGGTCCCATGCATCCCTCATTGCGACCCATGCTCGGTGGGCAATAAAGGTGTCCACATAACATCTAGTATTCCACCCGCGGCCATTCCCGCCAGTCGTGCGAGCGTGTGAAGACATGACGACAGTTTGCGATGATGAACCATACAACCAAGGTGATAATATGGGCGCTGGACAGGACGCCTGCCGTTTTGGACAGGACGGGCAGCCGTCCCGACGCAGACTGTAGCCCTGAACACTGCTCCTTCTTTGATTAGCAAATTGCTGGTTCAACAATGTTTAAAACAAATTATGGTGTGAGGTTTGCAAGGTAATGTACATTGCACTTGATGGGCGGTGCTTGCATTAGGCGAGTTAGAAGTGCACGATCATTGGAGGATGAGCAGTGTGACGGTTGCAGTGGACCAATGCTGGTCCACGAAGACGAAGACGCCAAGTCAGACAGGAATCTGAAAATCGTGTGGTGCACTTGGCGTGGTGACTGCCACGCTGTCATTGGTGTGCGAGGCTACATTGGGGTCCTGTTTCAATGTTGTTGACCTCAGTCGTCCCGTGTGGAAAGTGGGTATGCGGAGTATTAGTTCGTCCTCCATACAATTTTTGGCTTGGTGGGCGTCCAAAGTATTTCTTTTTAACAGTGGTTACGAGAAGTATTTTACACAGTTTGTGGACGTTATATGCATTTTCCTGCAAAAGTGGCCCTCCCATAATTTTTCTGGGAAATGTAGGTACGACGTTCTTTAGTTGCGAAGACAGTGGGTATGCGGCAAGTGTACCCAAAAGCATTTCTATCCATATAAAAAGACACCTTCTGTGCTATCATGGACACACACCTAGACACCACGGAAAAGCATGATACCCTCCAAAATCAAATAGGATGGGATATAGAGTATAATTTGTCAGAATGTGCTCAAACCGGAGGTGTGGGTCTCATACACCTTAAATATAACGAAATGAGCCACGTTCGGTCCACCAACTCTGATAACACTAAGATCCTACGGTGTTACTTCGATGTGCATGACTCTTTTATAAGACAAACCTCTATCTATACACTTGCCTTAATAAAGCAAAGGAAACAGTTTTGGAAAGACCTAGACAACTTTGTGTAAAATCACCCAACATATTTCCTTCTTGGTGACTTCAACTTCACATCTGAGGATGTGATCCAAAGACTCACATTTCCTTAAGAGCCTTCTAAACACCCATGACTTAATTCAAACCCTCAAGAGTCATCCAAAGACTCACACTTCCTTAAGAGCCTTCTACACACCCATGACTTACTAGATTGCTTTTGAATTCTTCACCCTCTCTCATCCTTTTTCACATTTTTCTTTTTCTGTCATAAATTTTCCTCACACATTGATTTCATGTGCACCAAGCTGTCACAGTCCCACACAGTCAACGAAGCTTCTCATGTCGCAGTTCTAGACACCTTATCCGACCATATTGCAGCACCTCTGATAGAGATCAACCTCCAATGCTCTTTGAGAAACCAAACATAAACACATTGTTGCTTCACTCAACAACACGGAAGGCCCCGAGCACGCCTACAATTTCTTCTCAGTCACATCCGGGCACAAATCAAGGGAGCTACAATCACTGCAATAAAAAACACGGATGGAAGGATCTACTGCTCCAAATGAACTACTCTCTATCATTACATCCTTCTACCACTATCGTTTTATACAGCGAAGCTCCCCAAGCCCATTGCCAAACATGCCACCACTGAAAGAAATCCGACAAAAGTTCCTACATGCATTACAATCATTGCTTACCACGAAAGAAAGTTGTAAGAGTATTTTTCAAATGGCTTCAAAGAATGCCCCAACATCTGATGGTATCCCTGTAGAATTGTACAAAGAGGCAGGAGAACTCATCAAATGAAATCTCCTTCAAGCCTTTGAAGCCTTTCTCAATGACCCAGATAAATTCGTGGAGTTCACAGAATGGATAACCTGTCTTCGCTTTAAAAAAGGTGACCCAGCTGACATTTGTAACTATAGACCTATCTTGCTCCTCAACATTGACTACAAAATCCTCACCAACGTATTAGCAAACACACTACAAGACATTCTCCTGTACATCATCAGTTCGGTAAAAATCGGTTTTGTGGCCAGTAGAAACATCAAGGACTCTCTTTCGTGCATCCTTGGCATGCAACACTGGGCCACTCGAACCAAAACAAATCTTACCTTCCTACTTACAGATTTTGAAAAGGCATGTGATACCCTTCTTCGCCTTCACCTTTCTCGCACCATGGAACACATGGGGTTTCCCCCAATTTATATTTAATGGATCTAGGCAATGCCAGACCACACAAGGACAAGCTTCCTACTCAACGGGAACCTCACAACGCGAATTGCCATACAGACCGATGTAAGGCAAGGGTGTCCCATTGCTGCCCTTTTCTACATCATTGCAACGTAACCCCTATACCAATACTATGCAAACATGATAAAAAAAACCATCCCCTCCTCAACCTAATACCTTAGCTTTGGTGCGTAAGCTGATGACACGACAATCTTTGTTAAAGATCAAGCAAATCCACATAATGCTTTCGCAAGAGTAGTAAAGCGACCAATTCTATAAATTGGACGCTTAGTAAGGATTTGACTGGCCTGAAGGCAAACAAAGGCTAAACTATCCTCTTCCGTGTTGTTCCTCAATTTGCAACCCCCTCCTCAGATTGCTTTCGAGCATCCATAGAGGCAAAATGGGTCTTGTGTATCAACCTCGATCATGATAGCTAAAACTCAACCATGTGGGCAAAAAGAAGTTAGAATATCACCGAATCCGCCATAGCATGGCGAAAACTTCACTTCATCCTCTCAACTCTAATCATCATCAGAAATTCTTAATTCATTCTTAAATTCCTTTATCACTCAGACCTCTGCCCCCCTTCAATAGAAATGCTTAAAAAATGTAAACCACAATTCTCAATCTTCTCTCTGCCTCCAAACAGGACGTTAAACTCTGCTTCATCAACAAAAGTCTTGGCATCACCCCCCCTAAAAAAGGAGGACTGGGGATACTTTGGCCTACTGTTATGGTATAAGCTGAACCAGCATTAAGAGCTGATATCTTTCTATATGCTACATTACAAGCCTGGAAGAATGTTGCCTGTTCTACAAAAAGCTATTTAAAAAAGGGTCACTTCTTTCTCTCCCATCGAGACATTCTTAGATTCAAGGGCCACCGTAACCGAAGATGGACAGGGATTTTAACCGTATTTCTAGCGTCAAAGCCAAAAATGTTACCTCCGGCCTTGTTAAGACTGGAATTGATCCAAGAATATGTCACTTTTTAGTGTTTTATTCGGGAAACAAAAGGCAAAGCCTTTGGACTGGACAAAAGGGAATGTTTTCTACTTGAAAGGAAACATCAGCTCAAACATGTTTTTCATCACTAACTCTCTCTTTTCCCACCAAAACAACATTACAAGAAAGGAACATCATGGACAAAATCAAACGCGCAGTCCCACAACAATGGATAGACATAACCCTTCACAGAAAAAAGACAATTTATCTACACACAAATTTTGGTGTATCACATCGTACACAAAGAAATCGCCAGCCTTCATCTACAAGCTTGAAACTTTTGATGATGGATACATTGAGTCCACCTTCACAGTCACAACGGACCATAACTTGGAATCCTTTGATTTGGTCGATACTCCTATCCATAATAGAAGCATTTGGACACCGGTACACACCAAGGAAAACAATTTTTCGGCCACTATAATAATGTCTCCATCGCATAGTCGTGTATTGACCTCTCAAAAACTCCAAAACGTATGGAAGTATACCATATACTCATCGAGAAAATCATTAAAATCGTCACCTACCAGGAAAAGTGGGCAGAAGAAGGCTTTATGAAACCCTATGATAAGGCCATATAAGACATCTTATACTCAAAAATCATTCTTGTAAAGCCCAAAGACACCCTTCTCAAAATCCTCATTCGCAACATCCAAGTACGATATAGACTACGTTTCTTTTCCCACCCTTTCGAAAACAGTTGCCACCTATGTCGCCTACACAATGAAGACATCGGTCATGCCTTTGATCAATGTCCAAAACTCCAAAACATCCTGCACAAACTTAAACAAAGTTTTTCCATAATGTGCAAAGAACATGCTACCACAGTTTTCCTTTTCCAACACCATCACCAGAATTTGAAATGGTGGCAAATACTACAGCGAATCACATTCCGTGAAATCTGGACATATAGGTGTCAATTTTCCATGAACCAAAGACTACCACTTTCAAACTCCACAGCACTACTATGTCTCAATATCACCAAAATCTTTACTGAACGTCTTGATTTGCATCTCATACGTTTCACCAAAGCCCAAATAAAATATAGCCAACCTTATGGTTCATCAACTAACAAATCCCACCAAAATCTATAGTACAGATAAAAAAGTATCCCCACCTTTCCTTGTTGTGCACCCCAGCTTGAAGCATCTTTGGTTCAACGCATCTAACACATCGGGGAGTCGAGTATTTGAATGGACAGGGTAAAACTTGCCATTGAACCCCCAATCACAAGCTTACGGTCCGTGGTAAAGATACTCTTGGGGTGAGGGACTCCCAGACAATCTAGGGAACGAGGGTTCCTTGGGTACCAAAACTGGTGAAACATAAGTTGTATAGGGCACAGTCGTTGACTGAAATCCCTCGCCAGAGATTGACCCTTTGTTGTCGTCAAGGGTTCAGCATAAGTTCCTTCACCTCTTAGTCTGTCCTAGCCACAAGAAAAAATAAAAAGAAGAAAAAAGGTCTTGATTTGCACGGCTTCGATCCCTCCTTTCAGCACCAAAATTGAAGTCTCAATTTTCTCGTCCAGAGAGGGTGTCAGAATTTCCAAACGTGAGTTTTTAGACAGCAGGTTTTGGTGGTAAGGGCCCCCTTTCTGTCACCTTCTCTTGCTTTTTGGATTTGCTCAAGAAGGAAGAGGCTGGCCAGACTTCAACCGGTGGCCCCTCGAAAACTTGAGCGTCGTAAAACGGCGGTGGGCACCCGGTCGGCCTCCGACCCGCCGGGCCGTGATCAGCGGCTTCCGCCTATCGCTACCCGCACAATTGGGCATCCCACCGGAAGCCACCCTGCCCTGGAGCAGGGTGGGCTCCGGTGGAATTTTCGCTGGTCATCTCCTGTTGGAGGTAAAACAGTGAAATTTTAGAAGTTTAACTTGGCGTCGCACAGTTAACACCTGCTGACCTCGCAACTTCTCT
>SZWC01021313.1:8590-19314 GCA_023375785.1 Penium margaritaceum | reverse complement strand
TCTCGATGCAGCGATAGGGGTAGAGATCTCAAAGGCCGAGGCTGTTAGTGTGTTGCGTGTCGACACCACACAACCACCTCTGGAGAGCCTCTACTCAGATGACTGGCAGTCGAAGACGAGGGCCCCACCATCGGCATCACCACGTCAACGTGGGATGGGCATAACTCCAGGGGATACTATTAGGCTCACCTCTTGTCTGATACACCTGACGCCCCCAATGTCTTGGGATGTTGACGTGGACATTGCAGCACGGTGACTTGTGGATCGACTGCACCGGGAGACGTGCCGGCTGGCTGATGCCACCTTTGACCACATCTTTTTTGTGGAAACGGCTGAGAGTCCCTCGACATGGCAGACCACCCTCCACAGAATGTTCCTTTTCCACATATAGGCACCCATTTCTCTTTTGCATGGTTGACTTTGCTCTCTTCTACAAGTGGACGATGCGTTGTCTTGAAAAATGGCATCTTCCACGGTAAAACCGTAGATGACACCTTCTACGATGTATAGTCAGATGAAGACAAGTGGGAGTCCGTTGGTTCTGATGACTATGGTGAACCAATTGGATAAGAGTGTTGTCTTGTTGGTCGACTATGAGCAGTGTTTGACATTACGTGGTGGATACACTCACTACCACCGCCAGTGCAAAAGTGGTTGGTCAATGACCGGCCCAGCACAAAGAAGCGTGGACCCTTTGTTGTATGCATGGAGGATTCTGCAGAATGAAGAATGAATGGCTATTCACTAAGTTAAACTATCCCTTGTGAGTCTTTTGAACTATGAGAGGAGGAATTATTCTGGTGTAACCTGATTCATCGTGAAAACATTCTGGCACTGCACACATAGGAACGACAACATGAAGGTAGTCTTCTTCCATCATGAACAAGAATAAGGAACAATAAATGATTCCACACAATGGTCTCTGTTGTTGTCCTTCAATGGTTCCCACACATTCTGTTGGTTGAGGTGCTGGTACCGAGTTGTTCAAGTACCAGCATATGAACTCAACTGAGTATGTGGACCCAAAAACCAACTAATCCGAACGACGCAAGAGTCCACACTCAAGTCCGTGCTCATGTATGACACAGCAGAAAGTATCGCTTGCTGTTCTCTAGGAACTTGCGGAAAAGGGGGCAGACCTGGTCGTGTGTGCGTGGAGGTTTGGGGGATGTGTGTAGCGAGAGGTAGTATGGTACTATGACGAGGTGCAATGTCTTAGGGTCACTTGAGACTAGACCTTTGGAGGTCTTGAGGGCTAATAACTTAAGATTGAGACCACTTGTTTCCTAGCTTTGAAACACGAGTTCATGATTTGGAGGGCTTGGTAAGACCATGAAGAGTATGTAGATGGGAGGCGGTGGGGAAGTGAAGTTTCTTCGTGACTGCGCATTTGGATAGGGACTGCTCGATTAGGTGTATGGCTTCTAACATCTTGATCGTTTGTGTGACACGCTCCTGCTCCATGGCTGCCAATGTTTTAAACTCCTTTTTGATGGTGAGGATAGAAGTGTCCCAGTCGTCAGAGAAGCATTGCACAAGGGTTCTCTACCTCCTAGGTCTACAAAGTAAGTAGCTAAGGGAGTGATGAGTTTTCCGTGCCTTTGGGGTTGTTTGAGTTCGGAAGGTAAGTGGCTACGGGAGCAGCCATGTGGTCTGGGAGAGTGGAGGAAATAGGGAGATGAGTAATTGATGTGATCTTCTTCTTGACTCCATTGTTGAGGCACGTGTTTTATTTTTTGATGTATTCAAGTCCGTAGCTTTGTCAGATGTACCTGGCCTGGTGTCTTCTAGGCAGAAAATGGCGGGGTTGTGAGATTTCAAGAAGGATACTAGGCATGGTAGCTTTGTTAAGTTGGCAATGTTATGAATGTCGAAGGATACAAGTGTAACATGTTGTTGATAATGTTTCTTATGGGATGATTGGGATAGTTGAGTACTGAGAGAATCCCATTTCTTGCTTTTTGTATCGTGCAATTCCTTTGACAATGAAGAGGCCCATGTTAGGAGGACAAAGTCCTTTCTGGAGAGGGATTTTTTTTCTTGCGTTAGGATGGTGAAAGGGGGGAAACTGAGGAGCAAGGATATGGGGACATCAATAGATTCAGATAGGGATAAGAGCTGAACATGAGGGAGGGGGAAGACGGGGTCGATACAGTGCTAAAAGAGGGTTGGTTACTCTTGACAGCAGGTGCAACAGTGAGGGGAGGGGGGAGGGGTTTGGGGAAATGTGTAGATACAGGCTCAAATATCAGTGAAGTTGTGAGGGCTTTCAGGAAGCAGGTGGGTGCTGGTAGTCTAGGGGTGAGATATTTCGAAGAGGAAGAGAGTGTAGGAGGAGGTAAGGTACATGGTCTTGTCAATGGGAGGGGGGTTTATAGTGGTTGAGGAGGTTGGCGGTTACTGAGCGTAGTGGTTGGGACTGGGTTATTAAAGAGTCTTCTATTGGCATACTAAGGAAGAGAGTTGGACATTTTTTAATGTGCCATTTCATAAGGGAGGTGTCAGCATATCTAAAGAGGGGTTGCTAGGGGACGAAGGGGATAAACCAAAGTACCAGGTGTTGAAAGGGATTGTGTTGAATGGAAACGGAGTGGGACATCTGCGGGCGATGATTGTGGCTTGAGGGGAATGATTAAGGAGAGATTGAGTTAGAATATGGACGTGTAAGTTCAAGATGACAGGAAGTTAAAGTGAGTTAAGAAGGGAGTGAAAGAGGTTGGAGGAAAGAGGATGTATCAGAATTGAGGTTGTAGAGGAGGCGTTTTCTGCCTGGACCATCTTAGAAACCCACAAAAAAAAGAGGAAAGATTGTAAAGGTAGAAGCAGTGGAGGAAACAAGTGGACGAGGAAGATGGTGACAGAGGAAAGGGGATTGGGAAGATTGTGGAGGTTTCATGGACCAATTGCAAAGAGAGGAGTCTCAAGTTGTGGAACATTCAAACAATTTGTGGGCTTTTGTATGGAAGAAGGTGGACACTCGCAGACACTGAGAGATGCACTGTTTACTGTTCCTGTTTTGAGTAAACGGCTTGTGACTACCAAGGCTGTGAAAGTGGAAGGAATACAAGATAAATAAGAAAAGCTAGATACAACAGAATAGAAGAGAATAGGTGGTCCAAGCCTTCTAATGCTAATCGCGAAGAATGATAGATGTATCCTGGAGGGCTACAAATATGACTATTCTATGGGGGGACGGTTTGAGACCTTTGAAAACGAGGGAGTATGAAACACACGTAGATCTGATTTATTTTTGGAAATTGTTCCGAGAGAAAGAGTCCGACCCAAAACTACTAAGGCCACTTCAAGGACTGGCTGGTGGGACGCATTCATTTGTTGGGTGCGATTTGGATGTTGTGGTTTCCATGAGATTTTTTCTACAGACCAGAATAAAAGATGAGTCGGGGATGTGGGAATGCAAACTGGTAGGAGGAGTAAAATGAATGAATGATAGAATTGAGGCAGAAATCCCTCCAAAATCTATGGATTGAATTTCGTGCGGAGCATGTTGAGGTCTCTGTTGACATTTGTTGTCACACTTTCCTGTGTTGGGTTTGCATCATATGCTTCACACACATTATTGTGGATCAGGGTTTGGTTGTGGTACACCAGACCATTGAGCAGCTTTCCTGAGAAGCCACAGCATTGGATGTGATTCAAGATATGACATTCGACCTTTCTTCTCAGGTTGGAGAAAACAATGCCCTTGTCAGTCTGCCAGGGTTCCGCTAGAGTAGCATCTCCGATCTGCTTGGCTGCACACAGACAGAAGCTAGATTTTAGTGGAACACAACCAGATTAGAGGATACCGAAGGTGACGGGACTTACCATTGCTTGTAAACATCCAGCATAGACTTGGCATTATGGAGGGGGAAAAGAGCGGGTGGTTTTTCAGCTTTTGCGAACAGTCCGTGTTCACTACTTTGTTCATTTCCCAATACACTTGTTGATACACAGTTCCACGGGTGAGGAAATTGGTCATATATGATATCTTTAGTAAACTGAACAGAGATGTATGGGACTATGCCGCTTTCTTTCTTGTGCAATGTCCCAAGGTTCACACAGACATTGAGCTGCCAAAACATTTCTACACTGTGTTTAAAACAGATGCTTGCCTGATGCGTGACGGCTTTCTTATGCTTTACTACCAAAACAAGGAGGATTCTGCATCTTTCTGGAGCATCGGATGTCAAGGAGGATGTCGCATGGCTAGTGTCAAAGTGGTCCTGTAGACCGAATAAGTCTGGATTACAAATCTTCTCAGTTTGGTCATCTGAAGTGTTGTGGTTAGAAACGACGGGTGTGGAAAGAGTCTTTGCATCGAATGTAGATATCGGCATGGGATTAGATTCACCTACACGCTAGAAGGCAGGGTCCTAATGTCTCGGCAGGCTTATTGTGCCTGTTCAGCATGTACAACTCCTGTAGAGCCTGAGACAAGGAAAGGAGAAGGATGTGACTTAGGGAGAGTGCAAGGTAGAGGATGAGAGGGATTCAGAACAGAAGTCAAGGAATGTTTTGGTCATGGGGATAATGGGCCTTGTGCTTGAGTTTGGAATTTCTTCTAAGTGGCTTGATAGGCTTGACAGAAATACCTCCAAACATACCAAAAAAAGAGATCGTGTCTTCTTGAGCATGGACATGGCCGGTAGGGGCCTAGCTGTCCTTCTATGCTGATTCCTTGTATCTTTGAGTGTCCTAGTGGATCATTAACAAGGATACAAGATGTTAGACATGGAGAGGAGACAGGGTGGAAAGATCGCATAAGGTCATGATGTGAGTATTTGAAAAGGAGTAAGAATGGTTGAGATAGAAAGCTTGACCCCTCGTAGGAGGGTGATATGTCGGAAATGATAGCTTTGCTAGAAGGTTGGTAGCAAGAGACCACGGAGATACAGACTGAAAAGAAAAAAACACCTTGCGCCATATGAGCTTGAAGAAGACACCGAAAGAGATTTTGAATCCAAAAGACAGCTGGTGTTATGAGACCCGCCGGTTGAGGCAGTGTTTTCATTACCCTTATGGCATCAAACACCTTGTTTGAGGCCATATTCTACGTATATAACTATGCAATTTTGGTCCAAGAACCGGGTTATTTGGTGTAAGGACGAGAAAGATACGGCCGGGAAAATTTGGGTGGTGTGCGTCTGGAAAATGGACGGGAGCACTAGCTCAATCCCAAGGAGGCGGAGTGACTTTCTCGCCCACTGCAGCCAAAGCGCCCCGGGATGGATGCTCAGCCAATGAGGCATGGTTCATTGGTGTCCATGGGCACTTTGGGATGACGGCTGGAGCTGCATTTGCAAGCAAGGGCGATTCGGGTGGCCGTGACCCCGCTGGCAGTGCTGCCAGCGACAGTCACGCGTGGAGTACTCAAACGGCCGTAACTCAGCCGTTTTGCCATGGATTGAAGCGTTATTGGGTGCGTTGGAAAATTTGTGGTGTGTACAGCATGGTACATTTGTTGTTTGCATGATTGCACCTTGGCAGTGGACTTCGGAGCGCCAAGGGGTTCTCGGCTGGCTCATAGAGGCTGGTACATAAGTAAGCCTAGGGGTTGTTTTAGGCATGCCAATCTAACCCAGATACTTTGTACATTTCCTTGTACTGATCTATCAAGTCCAAAGGGTTCATTACTTGCCCAACTCTCTTTGTATTCTAAGCATTACCTCGCACACGTCCATTCGATCCTAGAAGTCTTTTGCAGCGCACCTTGGTGCAAACGCCACCGGGAGAGCCGCGCGACGGGAACCTCGGTCAGACTTCCTGCTAGGAGAGGGTCGTGCGGCATCTCAAGGGTTGGCCCACACACCAAGGGGTCAAGGGTTTGGAGGTTTATCCCAAGGGCTCGGCGTGTGACCGTCACGTCGGATGCCCCTCAGTTCACAGCTGGTATGAGGGACGGTTGAGTCGGACGACCCACCTTGAAGGATGGAAGAGTGAGAGACGTGATGAATTTCCTTTGTGGATGGCCATATTTAAGCTCCAAATCATGAGCCATGGCAGCGGCCACGCTGAAAAATTAGGACTGTTGGGGATAGCAATGGCTAGCTATGCCTAAAGGTGGAAAATGCCAGGTATCTCCGGGCTTGAAGTTTTACACATTTTTCAACACTCACTTTCTAGTAGATCAATTACGAGCCCGGGCTATGCATAAGAACCACAGTTTTTCCTCAAGTGAAGAATGAAGGCCTGGAACATTGGATCTTCTTTCCATTTTTTGATAACCAAAAATCAGTAAAGGACACGGGGAATTATATGATGCATAGTAGATGGATTTGTCAATTTCATTGGTATCAGACTGCTGATTGGGGATGAAGGAGGAGCACCAGGTGAGAGAGGTCAATTATGTACCATATCGAAAGCAAGGGCTTTGTGTGCTCTAAGGCTATTCCAGGTAAGCAGCCACTAGAGGCCGTGAGATCCATCGACTTGTCTGTTGGGTCGTCATAGGGGCCATCACCGGAAGAGTCGATGCTCATTGATGCGAGAGCACCAATTTCTATACACGGATAGGATGCCCAGGTGAAATGAATAACTGGGGCTGGCAGGTATCTTGATTTCTGCGATGTTAGCTGGAGGAACCTTGGTTCGGAATCCCTGCTAATGTGGTGGAAACGGGCTGATAGGATACATGTTGTGTTCCTCAATAGAGGAGCTTCCATGGAACCCAGGGCTGCCATGTACGCCTTGAATGTTTGGAATGTTCCCAGATGTAAGCTTTCAGAATTATGGAGGTTGAGAGTGGCTAAGAGCGGGGTTGGGTGCTACCATTGTGTGTGGCCTTTCGCCGGAAAGCTCACCGGAAATCACATCCACACATTCGTGGGTGCGACCACCGGTATACTGTCACATTGCCGAGCCCGAGATGGCTGACAAAAAAACATATGAGGCCTATTGCAGTTGGAGGAGGAGCCAGTGGAGAAAATTCTGAGTGAAGGGTTCTTAGACATATCACCGGGATACCCAGTGAGTCCTAGACAGAGCAAAAAAAAGAAGGATAAATGGCCAGTGAGGGGAATCTCATGATGCCGTAGGTGAAGGAAAAATTGTTCCTCAATACGTTTGGATCAAGGATATACGCTGTACAAAATTTCACTAATGCCCTCAAAATTTCATTGAATGAGGCCTTGTTCCCATAAATGGATTCATTGTGAGAAAAGAGGAAGAGCAGTCCCCTAAATTGAGGCATTTGGTACGGTGTGAGGAGTGAGTAGACTACATGCTAAATTATTCTGGTTTGGATCCGGTGTTCTGTAGGTTCTTCCACATGTCTGTTTTCCCCCCACCTTTTCACTTTATAGCACTCCCCCCCCCCCCCCCCCCCCCCCCCCCCTATACGGGGCGTTGGATGTACAATAGAAAATGAACAACTGAAATAAAGTGGTTATGGATACCTGTAGAACCTGGCCAGGATGGAGGACAATGAATGCAAAAGACAAGGGCACAACTAGTTTTTGTGTTGATTGATTTTATCATTGTTCTCTTATGCATCTTTGACCACATGAGGGGAAAATTTGAAAATGGCACACAATGTGCCCCAATTTCTGATGCAAAAAGAGGAAAAAAAATTGGGTCATGGATGAGGTGTCACACTCTCCTTCAAACCTTTGTATATTGCTCTACTCTGATTCGTAGTTTGTGCTATTTCCCAACGTCAATGAAGTCTGTCCATGCCCCATTCTCGTACAAGCACCAGTTGGCTGAAAAATTTCTAAAGAGGAACAACACACATTATAAGAACATTCGAATAATGTAAGAAGTAGTTCGAAGGACCAAAAGTGGGAGGCCAAGATGACTTGTAATGACTTGGATGCTTAAATGATTCATTAGACACGTCTTTACAAGACATCGGGTTTCATGGTGATCGATAATGAGTAAAACATTGAACACCATCAACATACTTTGATTTTGAATTGAATATGTACCAGATTTCCGGACTTCACCGGGTTAACTGTAAGATTGGAAGGTAAAGACGAAGAGGTAGAAAACAGCGTAAAGACTGACAAATGACGTTTGAACAAGGCCATCAACCATTGGTTAGTTGTCATCAATCTTGTCGCGTTCGAGGATGGAGGTGAGTGAAGGTTAGGAGACGTAAACTGGTGGAAGTTCATCATTGTTGTGCCTATATGAAGTGAATACTTGATTTTTTGCTCACGTGAATTTGTTTACAATTGATAATAGATCATTGAAGCCACTTGAGTTGATAGACTTCTCGATGGAATCACGTTTCAGAGTTGGTAAGATACATGCGTAGTGACTTTAGATCGGACAATGTGACTAGTTTCAAGAACGTTTTTCAGTCGTTGCTTGAACCGAAGAAGTTTTTCTGAAGTAATCCCCTTTTGGAGGGTCATGGGGTGGGGCGGGTGGGTAGGATCTCACATAAGACTGGCTATGCCACTATGTACACCTCGTCAAGTAGGTCTTCCCCCTTTGGAATCACTGATTTGGCTCAAGTTATGATATCTTGGAATGCCATTTTTGCATACCCTCCTCGAGAAGCTTGTTTTGCGAGCGCTCTCCCCTTGTGACCACAAGGTATAGGAGCAAATACATGAAGAGTAGGTGAAGGGTCACCTCTTCTAACGACATGTAATCTACTACCACCCACATGATGCACTAATGGAAAACAGCGGTCAGTAGAGGGAAAAACCTCACATGTAGATGTCCCATCAGTTGTAGAGCTAAAATCTTAAGGTTTCCTCTCTTTGGTCCACATTTGGAGTAACCCCCTACAGCTCTTGGCAACATGCCAACTTGATGGACTCCCAAGTCTAAGTAATAAGCTAACGGGCCTTGTGCCTGTGCTTGGAAGTCAAGAAGGGCCCCACACACATGCCACATGATATTTGGAGTGGCAGAAAGAAAGTTCGCCCACATGCACGCATCATCAATTGTCCCAATGAAGACGATGGTTGGGAACTTCATCGCACTACAATTTTTTTTCAGGCTCCATCAACCTCTTTTTATATCATGAAAATGAGGCATGCCTATTGTTTTGCTTTTGACATCCACAGCTGTTTATACTATACCACTTCCCACCATTTATCCCACCTTTGGGACCTTAACCAAAATGCGAGACCCACCCCTTTAGTAGAAAAGGTGCACACTACATTTTCATGAACTCATGTGGAAAAACGAAAACATTTTGAAAGGCTCTAATATGTCAATGCATATCCCAATTGGCGAATGCGTGAAAAATGCATGTAGATGATTATTTATTTGCGGATGCTGCTCTTGTTGTCGACGACAAGCACTGTTGACGGTCTTCCTTCATCCACCTTGATGTGTATCGAGAAAGAATACTGATCGAGAGTGAGGTCAATTTAGACCCTTCACTCCAGCTAATGTGGCACTTGAGATGTGAACGAAATGCGACCTCAATCGGACATTGTTGTTTAACACATAAAACCGGAAAAAACATATTAGATTCGCCTTTAAAGTACATTTTTCATATCCAAAGGGGTTCAGATTTAATTTTTCCCAACCAGAATTTGAGGGTTCACTAAACTAGAATTTCCCTAAAATTCTTGCTTGGTTGATCACACGTGCTTTTATACTCCAACTAATTTCCCAGGAAACTCTCCCCTCATTTTAAACTTGAGAATTTTTATTTTTTTCCCTCCGTTCTTCAGCGTCCAATCTGCCCTAGCCAAGATTTGCCTTAAGCCCTTCGACATTAATGTTTCCTGTCTTAGGTGATTTGCAAAACTAATAAGTCATTGTGAAAGATGAAGAAAATATTTTAAAATATTTCCACAATTTCTTGTGGAATTTCCTCACCTTTATGTAATCCCACCTCAATTCCCTGGTCGAAGGGGCCGGGTTCATTCTCCTTGCTTGCTATGGTGCACGCCTCAGTTGGTTACGACCAGGGGGCGAATACATCCCTGACTGGTCAGTTCAGCATCGCTGACTCGGCGAGAAAACACGCATGCGCGCGTCGACTCCGTCGGACCCCTCCTGCTGCTGCTGTCGCTGCTGCCGCTGCTGCCGCTGCCCGTGCAGTTTTTACGCTCTGCCCTAGCCTTTGTGTGCCGCCAAACTAGGGCGTGGGCACACTCAGCCGAACTTCCCCGATCGCCTTCCACGCGTAGCCACGTGGGCCAAGTCAGGTCACACGCTCAGTGGCGTCCGGAAGGAGGTGCGGAGGCTTTGCTGACGGGACGACGCTCCCGGCCATAGAGGAAGCGTGAGCACAGGCAAGCAAGGGCCAGGGGTCACGTCTGTTATGTCAGGTGCCTCCGAGCGATCGTTCGCGCTCCGCAGGTAGTGATGGTGATGGTGGCGTGTACGGTGGTGCGACCTTCCAGAACCACCGTGGGGTATCGGTTGTCCGTGCATGGTAGCCGACCAGGTTGGGAGGCGGTAGCGGCAGCAGTTGCCGCAGTTGACGAGGAGGAGGGAGACGAGGGAGGACACGGGGAGCGGTGGGGGTGGGGTTAGAGGGGAGGGAAAGAGCGGGAGGAGGCGTAAGCGGAAGCAGCGCCGGGGTCTGTGTGCTCCGCACCATTGGCCTGGTCGGTTTCCCTGAGCCGTGCTCGTTTCTCGAGGACTGCTGATAGTGATCGCGGTCCAGGGAAGAGGGTCTCAGTGTGTGGGGGACCAGTCGAGTGGGCGGGCGGTGTGGGCGGGAGTTGGGGACTCAAGTCTGGGATGGACGTGCAGGGAGGGAGAGGGATGCAGCGAGAGTTGGAGTATGTGGGGAGAATGGAAGGAGA
>SZWC01021312.1:13322-44298 GCA_023375785.1 Penium margaritaceum | reverse complement strand
TATCTATATCTATACCTATATCTATATCTATATTTATAGCTATACCTATATCTATATCTATATCTATATCTATATATATCTATATTCATATCTATATCTATATCTATATCTATATCTATATCTTTATCTATATCTATATCTATATCTATATCTATATCGACATTTATATCTACATCTATATCTATGTCTATATGTATATCTACATCTATATGTATATATATGTATATATATATTTATATATATCTATATATATCTATATGTTTATCTTTATCTGTGTCTATATGCATACCTATGTCTATATCTATATTGAAATGTATATCTTCATCTTTATTTATGTATATTATGTATAGATACCTATATCTATATACAATATGTACATCTGAAATTAAATCCACTTGTATCTCTAAATCTATCTCTATATATATATCTATGTCGATATCCACATCTTCATCTATATCCACTATACTTGTATCAACATGTACATCCATATCCATGAATTCATTTATGTCTCCGTCAATGTGTATGTCGATGTACATTTCTATGTTTTTCTTTATGTCTATGTCTTTGTCTCTATCTATGTCCATGTCTACGTCTTTGCTTATGTTTATGTCCATGTCCGTGTTTATGTCTATCTCAATGTCTATGTCCACGTCTATGTCCATGTGTATGTCTGTGTATATGTCCACATCTTTGTATATGTTTATCTTTATGTCTATTTTCATGTTCATGTTCATGTCCATCTTCATGTTTGTGTCCATGCTCATGTCCACGTCCATTTAAATTTCAATGCCCATGTCCATTTTCAGCGCTATCCCATAGTCATCGCCACCACAAATGTATTGTAATCTTCATCAAATTCTTCATCCATTTTTTTCTTTCAATTGTATGTTTTATCATCATTGTATTGCTTGCTTTCATCATTATTATTGACATTGTCATCGTCATCGTCGACATTGTCGACGTTTTTGATATCGTCATCACCGTTTCCATCAATTTAAGCTTTGTCAGAGTTATTATAGTCAATGATAATACGATATTTAATGCATTCTGTTGCTATTTTATCTTCATTGATGTGTCCGTTTTCACCGTCATCATTGTTACCATCATCAACATTGTCCTTGTCAACGTGCTCGTCTCTGTTATGGAGAAATATTAATTTAAGAAATTTGCGTTATTGAATGGGACAGTTCTCTATAATTTTCACGTCTTTCATTAATTTCACCATTTTTTCTCTTTAGCCACTCTGCTCGCTTGGGTCCTTGGGAGACACTGGCACTTTTCAGTGTCATTTCAGAAGAAGATTGCGCCACCTCTGGCTGTTCATCTCTTTCATACCAGCGGTTGCCCTCCCACACCCCCCCTTCCCCAAACCCCCCGCCCCCCTTCAGTGTCTTGGGGCTTGGCGCGACGTGGGCCGGGCGACCTGCCCTCCCGTTCGGCCGCTGGCCGGCGGCGGGCACGTCGCCCGCCGTGGTGACCGGGCCCCCGTCCCCGCGTCACCAAAGCTGGTCACGCGGGGGTGGGGGGACCGGGAGATTCCGGCTGGTAACGGCCTGAATAGCTCTTTCTGTAGTGGACTCTCATTGACCGCGCACCTGCAGTCCCCCTCGCCTTGATTGTGACGACGGTTGNCCCCCCCCCAACCCCCCCGCCCCCCTTCAGTGTCTTGGGGCTTGGCGTGACGTGGGCCGGGCGACCTGCCCTCCCGTTCGGCCGCTGGCCGGCGGCGGGCACGTCGCCCGCCGTGGTGACCGGGCCCCCGTCCCCGCGTCACCAAAGCTGGTCACGCGGGGGTGGGGGGACCGGGAGATTCCGGCTGGTAACGGCCTGAATAGCTCTTTCTGTAGTGGACTCTCATTGACCGCGCACCTGCAGTCCCCCTCGCCTTGATTGTGACGACGGTTGTCCTGTACATGTCCAGATAAACAGTGAATACTAGGGGTTGTTTGGATAGCACCACACAGCTTCTTCGTGGCCACACTAAGGAGCCCAAATGGACGTTTGCTTTGTCAGACGGTCATACGTAAGATGTATATAAAAATGGCTAACATGCTCAAAAGCTTTTCTTGTGGCCACATCGACTTGATCAGCACATGAAAATGTGTTCAAGTGGGTCAAATTCATCCGAGTTGTATCGTTTAAGCCCCCCGTGTACGCGAAGCGACGAGTCAAAAGCACGACGGAGGTTTGTGCCTGTTTTGTAGACTAGATCATGGAAAATGTCTACTTTGGATTCTAGTGTCTGGTTTATGCCTCTTACCGAGCCTTAAAACTAGGAGGACCTGTTATCGTCCATATCCATTGTCGCAAGTACTGATCCAGTGGTCAGATTACCAGAGTTGTTATTTGATGGCGACCTTGTTGTTTCCACTACATGTTCACCAAAATTTTGCCAGAGTAGTGTATGCCTTCTCCATCCGTGCTACCAGCCAGCTAGCCAGTGGAAAAGGTGTACATCATTTAACAAATCTCTCCCTTGCAACTATGTCAATCTGTCGTTCACTAGGCTCCATCAGTGCCTTGTGGCTCACCCTTCCTCTGCTGCACTCCTCATGCCAAAACCACAAATGCCTACATATTGCAAGTTGCTCTCCAGCAGCTTGATCATGCAGTCAGCAAGCATGCTCTTGGTTCTATAGTGGTACAAGTCGACCACGTTCTTCATGACCAGATCACGTGACTAGTGGTAACGTATGTCGATGTGCTTTGTTCGCTGTGAGATGATCTCCTCTTCAGCCATAAATATGGAGCTCATGTTTTCCACGTGTACGGTCGTGGCGTCCTTCTGTGGCACTGTCATTTCACTAAGCAAGTTGCGCAGCCACTAAGTCTCCTTGTACAAATCAGAGAGAGCAATGTACTCTGCCTCAACTGTGGACACACAAACACAATCGTGCTTCTTGCTGGCCCATGAGATGGCAACGCCATGTCAGATTCACACGTATCCAGAGGTGGATTTGAGGTAGTCAAGATTTCCTCCCCAATCATGATTAGTGTAGCACTTCAGGCGGAGAAGGTCCGTACCTTCTTGGCCTCCAAGGACAAGGCCCATGTGACGCGTCATTTACAGGCAGCGCTAGATGTGCTTGACTGCCTGCCAATGTTGTGGCCCTAGGTTGGTCACAAACCTACTCACTTGTCCCACAACATAGTAGATGTCCGGACGAGTCCCTACCATGGCGTACATGATGTTACTCACGGCGGACTGATAGGGGATGTCTTGCATCTCTCTTCGTTCTGCTTCATTTCTTGGCGACATGGAGGCCTTCAGCATTGTATCGGTCGTCATTGGGGTGCCAACAGGTTTGTAGTCTTCCATGTGGTAGCGCTTCAATACCTCACCAATGTATTTAGTTTGGTTGGGTTCAATGATGCCTACTGATAGGTTGTAGTGGATGGCGATCCTGAGGCTGTACTCAAGAGAACTTATGCCTTTCATCTTGAACCTTTTGCTGAGGTCAAAATTCAGCTCATCTAACAGCTCGACCAAAGACGAGCATATGATGAGATCATCCACATACATTGCAACCAACATCAGCCCTCTCCCATCATGGTGCACGTACATGCTCGGGTCATTCTGGTAATGTGCAAAGGAGAGAACGGTCATGAAACTGTCCATCTCTTTGTACAACATCCTTGGGGCCTATTTTAGCCCGTAAAGTGCTTTCACCAACTTGCACACCTTGCCCTTGGGAGCTTTGACTCCTTCGGGCACCTCCATCGACACTTCTTTGTCGCACTTCTCGTAAAGGAAAGTTGTCGTGATGTCCATCTGGTGTATCTCCAGGTTCTTTGCGGCTGTAATGACAACATGAGAGCGGATGGAGGCAAAGGTCACGATGAGCACGGATGTCTCGTCGTACTCGAAGCCCGGGTGTTGGAAAAACCCCTTAGCCATTATCCTCGCCTTGAACTTTTCAATTCTTCTATCTTGTTTCTTTTTCACTCGGAGGACCCACTTGGATCCCACCACGTGCGCCTTGTTGGGTCTATCCACCAGCACCCACGTCCCGTTCTCATCAATGGACGAAAGCTCGTTGTCCACTGCCTCCTTCCACTTGGCCGCATCCGGACCAATCATACCTTTGCCATTGTGGATGGCTCTCCCTGAGTCATGCACAACCAGCTAAGGCCGGTCCAATTGTTCTCATATCGCAGAGGTGCTTTCTTTGGTCGCAAACCACACTAGGGTGCTGGTGTAGCTTCCTGCTTTGCTACTGGTGCTACCACAGGTGGTAGTGTGTCGTCATCGTTGTTGAAAGAGTCGAAGGGCTCCAAGTCAGACACGGAAGCCTTGGACGTCTCGATATCCGCATCCATGTCAGATGTTGCGTTATCCTATGCACTTGCTCTCCCATTCCCACCACCTACTAGCAAGCGAGCCAGTTGTCGGGTTCTTGGTCTCCGGAGTCAAGTAACACTATCAACTCTCCCGCATTTGGTGCGAGGATCGGGTCCAGCAGCTCTCCCTTTCCAAGGGTGCGTTTGTCAAACTCGACATTGCGGCTCCTCACCAGATTGCCTACTGCCTGGTCCCAAATCCGATAGGCTTTGTGTGACGTGTCGTACCCAACCATGACACACTTTTTGGAACATGTTTCCTGCTTGCATCCACCTTCTCCCGACTGGACCTTCACCAATGAAATTGACCCGAACACCTTCACATGAGAGGCGTTGGGTTTGTTTCCCGACTATGATTTTTGTGGAGTCTTAAGCAGCTTGTCCTGCTCTTTTCCACGCATTTGTAAAGCGGTTATTGGTGTGAGCTTCAAGAGGTAGCAGGCTGTTGTTGCTTCTTCAGCCTATAAGTGAGGTGGGAGCTTGGGGTTTAAGAGCATGCTTCGCACCATGCCAAGTAGGGTCTGCTTCATCCTCTCGGCCACGCTGTCGCTTTGGGGGTTGTAAGGGGTGGTTTGCTCGTGGCAGATGTCATGATGCTTGAGCCAAGGCTTGCATACCTTGTACTCACCCCCGTTGTTGTTTTGGAGTGTCTTCACCTTCTTAGACATTTGCCGCTCTACCCTGGCAACGAACTTGAGAATCTTCTCCTTGACCTCCCTTGGTTTTGATGAAGTAGGTCCACAACTTGCGGTTGCGGTCGTTAATGAAGGTCAATGACCACTTGCTTCCTTCGTTTGACATCGTAAAAAAGGGTTTGCACACGTCACTATGGAACAGGTCCAAGACATTCTTCGATCGTTGACCTCCTCTCCCAAACGGCTTCTTCTTTGCCTTCGCTTGGGGGCATGGTTCACACAATGTACACCCTTCTCCATACTTCATGATGCACCCTTCCATTCCGCGGACCACCTCTTGCTTCTGCATCTTCTACAGAGTGTACGTGGCCAAACTTCCGGTGCCATAGCTCACAGTTAGTGTCCTTGATTAATGTGGAGGCTACAACGGTCGCCGGCGGTGCATCCTTTGGCTTCGGTGCAACTATCTCGGTGGCACATGGTAGTCCTTCATCTGATGCCTTGGTGAATTTGATTTAAATCACGTAAAGGCAGTCAACTCTTGGAACTTGACGCATGAGGTTGTCTTTGGTGTACACAAGCTTGATGTCCTTGTTTTTTAGGACCACGGCTTCCTTGTTGGTGAACACGACAGTCATGTTCTTGTCGGTGATTTGTGAGATCGATAGTAGGTTCATTGTGAAGGAGGGCATGTACACCTCCTTTTACAGATTGACCTCCTTCTCAACACCGTTCACGTTGAACGTGATCACCTTGTCCCCATCACCCATGGTTTGGACGACACCGCCATTTGCACACTTGATGCGCATATCAGATTCGGCCATGGAGAGAAATCTATCCTTCTCCACCTCCTTTTGAGGAGTGGTGGTTGGTTCCCGAGTCAAGGGCGAATGCCTCGGGCCTAAGGAGCGCTGCTCCCTTCATGGGTAACCCTTGAGCCATAATGTTGGTGAGCTCCTTCTTCTCCTTCCTACCCTCATTCTCGCCTTCCTTCTTGGGACTACGGCAGTCCCTACCCCAGTGCCCAGCCTTTCCACAGTTGTGACAATTGCCGGGCTTCTTGGAACTCTTCCCACTATCATTGCCATTTCCTCCACTACCATCGTCTCCACTATTTCCTTCATTGGAGCAGGAGCTTGCACCTTGTCCACCAAAGCAAGAGGCATAGGCTAAAATGTTTACCTCACTACCACTACGTCGCATGGACTCGTTGTGAACGTGTTCTTCGACAGCCTCATACGTCATATGTGCTTCCTTCCAACCAGCAAATACAGTGATCAAGGACCCCCAGCTTTCTTATAGCACCAACAGAAGGATCATGGCATGCATGTTGGAGTCGAGTTTCCATTCTATTTGCTGGAACTCTTGTATCATGTTGTCAAACGACTGCAAAAATGCGGGTATCGATTCTCCTTTGCTCACCCTCATCGAAATCAACCTTTGAAAGATGAAGAATCGGTTTGCTAGGGCATTTGATTCATGCATTCATGAGAGTTTTGTGTAGGCCTCAGCGACCGACGTGCATCGTGTGATGTGGGAGTATTGAGTCTTGTTGATAGATGTCACAATGTTGTTGTTCGTTGTCCATGTTGCAAGGTCAGTCACATGAGTAGCCACTGTCGCATCAGCGGGTACTGTCTCGGTCCCCTTAGGATGTCAAGGTAGCCACGCACGTTCATAATAATCCCAAATTGCCATTTCAACAAGGGAAAACCTGTCCCCATGCATTTGGATATACCCGCCTTGAGGGGGGCTTGAGTGTGATCCGCCATTTTTGGCGGTTGCTCGTCTTCTCTGCTCTGCCACTACTCTAATTTGTTGAGGCTGATAAGGCTGATGAGGTTACTGACTGTGACCGTTGTCAAAGGTGCTGTTGGTTCCGTTGTATAATCCTCCTGCCGATGATCACCTAAGGCAATGGTGACGTTGTGAGAAACAGACTTGGGACCGTACCACCTTCTAAAGGGGTAGAGCTCTATCCCGTCCGGGCTCGAGAGTCTTGTCCAACATGGACAGAGCTATTCCTTGTCTCCTAGTCCGCCACATGTACGCACCCTACCCAAAGAAGCCGATAGAGCCAATGGAGCAGATTGGAGCCGTCCGATCTTCGTGTCCATGTTATACCTGTGTTCCCTGTACGACCACGCACAATCCGGTCTTCAAAGCATGCCTTAGAAACCAAGGTGTGGGCCCATAACCCTTTGTCAATGCTCCGGATAGCAACATTCAAAAAATGGGCCTGGCATGGGAGGCCGCCAACCGCTCTTGGTATTACAACCAAGATAACATATCACCCTCAAATGAGGGATCCACACTTTAGGTTCGTTCAGTTTGCAACCTCACGAAGTCCGCATGAAGGTCTTAAGTCCCTATCCTTGGTTGGATACTCTATGAGGAGCCTGAAAGATAAGAACTGTAAATGGATGTATACAAGGTACATGTTTTTATACTTGCAGAGATTTTCTAATGCTTCTCCTCGTAGTGGCTCCGCAGGAGCTAACCTCAACCAACAGTCCTACTTGGAGCGTCCTGAGACTACCAAGTGTCATCCTCAAGGCAGGCTCTAGTAAGTTTTCTAGAAGCTTCCTATCCTATTTTGGGTCACCAAGAAAACTGTGGCCGTCGTGGGGTTTGAACTCGTGACCCATGAGCTCCGGTGCCTGTTCCAACTAGGCCACAAAGGTGTCTTTTCTATGATGATCTCCAGTGGACATACCCATTACGGGGAGTGCATTCCTTGCCTATCTCAGAAAAAACCAAGGGGACGTACTACAGAGAATAGTGTATGCCTTGTCTATCCGTGAAACCAACCAGCTTGTCAGTGGACACTGTGTATATAATTCAACAGCGTGCAAGGCGCACATGATAGTGGAGGTGGTACAACAACGCGACAACAAGCTGGAAATGCGGGAGAAGCTGTGCTTGTTCCTCGTCTATGACAGCACGCAAAAGGCGTATTGACTCTAGGACCCGCACACGCAAGAGATCATCCACAGCCATGACGTCGAGTTTGACAGGCAACAGAGCTTCAACAGCAATAGCAACGACATGAGCGTTGGGAACACTACAAAACAAGGGGAGTGGTTCCAGCTCCTTGAGTACGAGAAGGAGCCGGCGGACACGGAGATCAAGGATGCGGTGTCAGAGCACAGCGGTGTAGCAGGTGCAATAGCCGACGCGGAGGACTTCGACGAAGATGGAGCTGGGTTGGAGATCCGGCGAAAAGATGTGTCGGAGGAGCACTACGGGTGCCGAATTGTGCACTCCCGGTGGATTTCGTGTCGGGCGTTAGAGAAAAATCCTCCAGATGCACCACCCATCCGGTCGAAGTTTCGCCGGAGCGGGAGAGACCCCTGAGGAGCCATCCGGTCGATGTTTCACGAGAGCGAGCAGATTCGGAAGGATTGCAGCAGAGCGACAAGGCACCACCAAAACTGTCGGCCGCAGCGGGAGGCACCGGAGAGCGGGAAAGCGCTTCAACATAGGCACTGGTTGATGGATCGGCATGGCGCAGTACATGCTGGCTCCTTCTAAGGGGCCAACTACCGTGCAAGGGGCACTTGCGCAGCCCAAGGGGAAGCAGTGGGATGGCGCCACTAAGTCAGAGTTAGCATCCATTGCTGAAAACGACATGTGGGAGCTGGTTGATAGGCCGAAAGATGCCAAGGTCATCGGCTCCAAGTGGGTCTTCAAGACCAAGTTCACAAAAGAAGGTGTGGTAAAAAAGTACAAGGCGCGGCTCGTGATGAAGGGGTACAAAGAGCGTAAGGACAAGTAGTACAAGTCCCCATCACCAAGTTCACAAGCATCCGGGCGATCCTTGTGGTGGTAGCCATGAAGGATAAGGAGCTCCACCAGATGGACGAAACGACAACCTTCCTCAATGGTATCATCGACAAAGAAATCTATATGGAGGTGCCGGAGCGGGTGGAGGCACGGGAGGGCAAGGTGTGCAAGTTGCGGAAGTCCATATCCGGGTTGAAACTATCGTCCCGATTTTGGTACCAACAGATGGATAGCTTCATGGCACAACTTGGTTTCAACCACTCTGAAGCGGATCACAGCGTGTACGTGCGGTGAAACAAGAAGCTCCATCAGATCATTGCACTCTACATGGATGATGTGATCTTGTGCTCATCAGACCTGTCGAGCCTACAACAAATGAAAGAGCAACTGAACAACAGGTTCCAGATGTCAGACATGGGGGAGCTAAAGTTCTACCTCAGGGTGAGCATTACGTAGAAACAGAGGACGTGTACACTTGAGTTGGGGCAGACCAAATACGTGGCTGAGTATCTGAAGCAATACGGCATGGAGGACTGCAAACCAGTCTGTAGTCCTGTCTCCACGACCTGTGAACTGAGTGCGACATTGGCGTCACAAACAAAAGAAGAGTGGGCGGATATGGCTAAGGTGCCCTACCAATCGGCGGTGGGAAGCCTCATGTACGCCATGGTGGTGACTCGGCCCACGCGGTGGGCCAAGTGAGCAGGTACGTGGCCGCTCTAGGGCCACTCCACTGGTAGGCGGTCAAGCGCATCCTCCGCTACCTACAGGTGATGAGGCACACGCACCTCAGGTTTGACGGCAAGGGGCGGGCGGATCCCTTGCTTCTGCGTTGCTACACGGATGTAGACTACGCCGGTGATGTGGACAAGCGGAAGTCCACATCCAGCTACGTGTTCCTCCTCGTTGGTGCAGCGGTCTTGTGGTGCAGCATGAAGCAGGACTATGTCGCCACCTCCACAATGGAAGAAGAGTACATCCCGCTGGCCGAAGTGGTCAAGGAGGCGGTGTGGCTCCGCAGGTTGTTGGAGGAGCTGGGCGTGCCGCAGCAAGATCCTACGGTGGTGCAAGAGGACAACACTGACTCCATCTTGTGCACGAACAACCCGACTCAGCACAAGAGGAGGAAGCACATTGACGTGCGTTATCACTACGCACGGGACATGGTTGAAAAGGGGCAGGTGGTACTTCAACACTACAGTACACACAACATGCTTGTGGATTGCTTGACCAAAATGCAACCGGGGGACCGGCACGCGATGAGCGTGGCCGGGCTTGGGATGACCAGCTATGATGGAGTGGAGGATGCAGAGGAAGATGAGTGAGAGTAAGCTAGAGCAGTGGGCATGGCAGGTCCAAGGGGGAAAATATTGAGAAATTGCTTCTCCGCATGCCCAAGTGCAGTGGCAGTAGGCGCCAACGAGCCACCAGATAGAAGAAATTCCTCGCAGTTGAATCTAGCGGCTCAAGGATTGCTCGGATCCTAAAATACATGATTGACCCTGAAACTTGACAAGTCGCTTGATCCGGTGGAAATTGTTTACTTGGAATCGAACAAGTATCGAGGGAGATGAGATTCCAAAGTTGGGATGTGTGTGGTGGCTCTGGGAGTCTGCCGCGACTCGACTTCCGGTGAATAATCGACCGGACCAAGTAACAAATGTCCATCTGGATATTTTGCTCCGGAATGACTGCCGAGGCGTCCGGTGAATAATCCACCTGATCCAGTAGTGCAGGTTGTTTCTGAGGGACTTAACCAAAATCCTGGCTCGGCGTCTGAAACTCAGTAGTACATTTTGTTAATCGGGGACTTCGTCAAAATTCATACTCCAGGTCCGCGGACAGGTTTCAAATCTCATTACACCCCATCACCAAACTCGATCCAAAAGTAGGGGAGCTGCGTCGAAACAGTGCAGGGGACCCCTACATCACGTGCAATGGGATCTATGCCTTGGGAAAGGCGCTTCGCATGTCAAGGAAGGTGCCACGGCGTGCGCGCACCATGGAGGCGTTAGGCATTTCTATGGTGGGTGAAACCTGCACTTTGGCAAGCGTAACTTGGGCTACGCTTGGCCGAATTGCACACAGTTTGGTGCGTTGAAGAGCTCATGACTAATGCAAAAGGCCGTTACTTCCTTCGCAAGCTGACTGTCTCTAAATTCCCGCTCGCATAACGTGAGGCGACCAGAAAGCTAATGCTCCATCTCAGATTCGCCCAAAACGAAAGACGTGAACCACCAGAGAAGATCACACCAACATTCGGGACCACACCACGCGAATGTCCTGACAGAAATCACTTGAGAAGGAGGACGTGACCAGAATAGTGATGGCAAACTTGTCATAAAATCTGACGATGCACACATAGTCGGTGCCCTTGGGGGCATATGTGTGGCTAGCAGTGGAAAAAAGCTGAATGCTAGTGTGTTCTACGTTTACCAAAAGTGCGGGATTGATTTTTTGGTGTGAGACAAGTGATACAACATACATTAGAAAGTGATCAACCTTGACCTGCCACTTTTCTGGAACCTTCTGAGCCACAGTTGTACCTGAACACCATGCCCATCCCATTTGGTCTTTCACAAACCTACAAACCCATGACCGGCCAAATTCACGGTCCCCAATAGCTGCGATCACCTCAGGTTCATGCTGAGCTGTGGTCACCCCGATTCCCCTCCTAATGTTCTTGCTGTTCATTGGAGTCCCTGTGGCACGTGCATAAGTCAATGTCGTTTGGATTGCCTCAAGGAGCTGTGGGTGGCCTTCCAAGAAAGCGCGCTTGTCCCTGCAACCCTGAACCTGCTTCTTCTTGCTGGCTGGAGACGTTGGCTGAACCTTCATGCGTGCTGCTGCAGCTATGGCCTACTGTGCCTTCAAAACTTTAATGCCTGGTTCAAACCAGCTAGCGATCGTGCTTGTCGACAGGCGGCTGAAAACACAGATTCCATCGGGGTTGCGAAAAGAGTGTTGCAGATTCCTCACAGCCACATAGAAGGAGGGCTGTGACTTCACAGCCTTGGAGATCCTGAACCAATCCAGCCACTAGCCACATCTACGCCTGTTGCCGTTGCTGTTGTCCGCTGATGTTGTGGTGCTTCTCACAGGGAAGATGGCCAGACACTCGCTGTTTGTTGAGTCATCACTGTCCTGAGTGTGGGAGGATGCACCACAGTTGGTGTCAGTGTCGCTGGAGCTGTCACCAGAGAGGGCACAGGATCTTACGGCTCCTCAATCCTCTCTGGTCCAGCAGTGAAGCGGGGCTCAAGGGAGGCAATGTGTATGCACTTTTACCGGGGCTGTTCTACAGCCGCTACCTTCCCCTTTTCCTTAGATTATGCCGTTGCCGCTACCTTTTCTGCTCCCACTAGCACTGTCTGTTGAAAAAAGTGCAACCCCGCATGCCCAAGTGCACCACCAGAAGACGTCGACAAGCCGCCAGAGAGAGGAAAATCCTTGCAGTTGGATCTATTAGCTCAAGGATAGTTTTAAACCTAAAATGGACTATTGCCCCAGAAATTTGACAAATTGTTGAATCCAATCGAAGTTGTTTAACCGGAATCGGACAAGTAACAAGGGATATATGAGCCTCTAAAGTATGGATGTAGGGGGCAGCTCGGGGAGCCGGCCGCGACTCGACTGTTGGTGAAAAGGAACGAGGAACGAGGAACAAAAATATATTTGGTGTTTTTGCCCGGGTGGACTGCTGAGTTGCTCTGGCGATTAATCTGCCGGATGTTAGTAGTACATGTTGTTACTGAGGAAATTTGCCAAAATTCTGGCTCGGAGATGGAAACTCAGTAGTATAGTTTGTTACTCAGGTACTTCGTCAAAATTCTGAGTGCAAGTCCGTGGACAGGTTTCAAACCCTGTCAAACCACATCATCAAATTCGACACAAAAGTTGTCGGAAACCGGGGGCAAATCTACAACAAAAGTGAATGAGTGGGGTTGAAACAGTAAAGGGGATCCCTTGATCACGTGCAAAGGGATCTGCACCTACGGACGGGTTCTTCGCATGTGAAAGAAGGCGTCACGGTGTGTGCATACCATGGAGACGGTAGTCATTTCTATGGTGGATGAGACCTCTGCTTTGGCAAGCGTAACTTGGGCTACACTTGGGTCAATTGCACACGGTTTGGTGCGTTGGAGCGCTCATAACTATCCCTATAAATAGTCAGATCATGATAATGTCATTGTCAAAAAACAAACACAGAATTTCATTATTCCCTTTGCAAAATTGATTTTCTCTAAATTCCTGCTCACATAGCATGAAGCGACCAGAAAGCTCACGCTTAGTCTCAGATTCACCCCAAATGAAGACCTGAACCACTAGGGAAGGTCACACGTTCGAAGTGCAACAACGCAGTTTTCTGACAAAGGGTTATAGGCCCACAATTATGACCCTCTCCAAGACGTTCACGACTTCCGCAGCGCACGGGATTGTCATCTTGGACAACATCATCCTTGAATTTTGAGAACCTATCAGAGTAGAGGCTACACAAATGGTGTAGAAGGAGACGCAGCCTATCCAAAAGTATGCGGACGGCCCAGGCTTTGGGCTACGGAGGTGGAAATCCGAGCTCCGCTTTGCACATAAGGGGTTGCTGGGGGTCATGTTGAGAACAGAAGTCCTCGACGAGGCAATAGATGTGGATGAGGAGAAGCACGTCTTTGCAAAGAAGAATACGGAGTCGCTCATGCTCCTAGTGTCCGGGGCAGCCGAGTCACAATGGGGCTACTTCCAAGGCCACAAGCTGGCAGCCAAATCTTGACAAAAAACTCTGTACTATCCATCAATCCAAGTTGTTCGCAAACAAAATCTTCACAATGAAGCGACTTCTCATGGTGAGAATCGAGGAGGGAGATGATTTCATCTCTTCCATGGAGCAGGTTGAGTCGCCGGCCTCACAATGCAATGATGTGGGATGGAAGATTGATACACAGCTTTAGGTGATAACCCTCCTCATGGCCCTATCCAATAGTTGGGATCCACTCATCACCGTCCTCGGAGGATGGCCGGAGGACAAGCTCACCTATGGCACAGTCACAGAGTATGTCTGTAACGAGGTGTAGCGATGGAGCTGTGGAGAGGCCTCTTCCTCCTCGTTAGCCTTTGTCACCAAAACACGTGGTGTTGGAAGCAGGAGCAAAGGAGGCGGCGGAAAGGGCGGTGGCAAGAAAGGTGCTAAGAAAGGTGCATGCTGTGACTGAGGCAAAGAGGGCCATTGGGCCCGTGAGTGCCTGGAGGAGGCGAAGGCCAGCGGCAAAAACACCAAAGGCAGGTCGCCCCTCAACAACAACTTGAACCACTTCCACAAAAAGGCCAACAGTTTGTGCCTGGATTTTGGGGCCAAGGAGCACACCCAGGCCGAGAAGGTGGGGTTCATCAACTACAAGAAGTCCTAGTCAATGCTAGTAACAAGCAAAAGAAATTGAGCCGGCGGCTGGCCAAGGTGACATGGAGGTGGAAGTCATGGTGGGCAATAAGGAGTTGCATGTGACTCGTGATGTGTTGCACGTCCCCGGCCTGGCTGACATTTTGAGTGTAAGCCGCTTGACGGATAAGGGGTATGAGGTGCTCTTCCACACGAAAGGCACAGTGGTGCGCAATGACAATCACGACAAGGTCGTACTGGAGGCGAAGCGCGAGAGCGCTCTCTACATCATGGAGACCAAGGTGATCCCCGTGGCATCAGACGCAGCAGACTCGTAGGAGCGCGTCGTCAACATGGCCAAGGGTGGAAGTGCTGATCTGGAGTTGTGGCACCGACGGTTGGGGCATTCATCGCCCGCAGCCGTTAAGGAGATGCCGAAGCAAAAAATAGTGTGCAACCTCATAATCGACGGGAGTTATGGTTAATCAGACCATTTTAATACACCACATAATCTATGTATATTAGGTGTGTGGTATCCTTACTTCCTAGCACCTTACTTGGATGTATACACTCTTTGAAACACTACTTAGTTGGTGAATGGAATGACCAATTTCCATACACGAAATTTTCAGAATACATTGGAAAGAATCAAACCTGGATTTATTGCTAATTTTTTTTGCTGTGTGATATCTCTTACCTTGCCTACATGTGTACTTCAAAGTAATGATGGGTATTTTGGGGCGGCATATATTCTCACCAAGGCCGGCATAAGACTAAACAAGACAATCTGTTTAGGGACAACATACAAAATGACTTTACTGAATGTTCGGGTAAGTTCACGCACATCATTCACTCAGCAAATTCATGCTCGGATCTTATCCCCCCCTTCCCGAGTGTATCGGGGGAGTGTATTGGGTGGTGTATTGTAGACACGTGAAATTGTGTACATTTCTGTACTCTTGACATGCTCGATCGTGCCCCCCTCCTTGGTGTATCGTGGGAGTATATCGGGTGGTGTATCATGGACACTTGAAAATGTGTACACTTGTGTACTCTCAACATGCTCGATTGTCCCCCCACCCCGCCCCCAACACCCTGAGTGTATTAGGGGAGTGTAGCGGGGAGCGTATCATAGGTACTCACGAAAATGTACACAAATGTATCTTTACACTTGTGTATTAAATTTACCTCTCTCGAGCTACACAACCTAATACACTCCCGTAACACACTTTTGGCTCCTGGGAGGGGGGGAGTCTTGTTGGCACTAGTGGGTGTAGATGCACCCTCAAGGATTCTTAGCTCTCACTGGTACATGCTACCAATGGGGCAGCTAATGGACACCTTTGGTGAAGAGTGTGGAGCACAAGGATCACCGATGTGAGTGGACAGAACACGTTGCATTCAGTAGAATTGAATCTAAATACGTTTTTGTTGCTTAACATAGTGATATTATATCAGACCCTTATAGCCTGTGATCTAAGCTTTCTAACGCATCCAAGCACGCCCAAATCGGAGCAGTAGAGCCCCTGCTATGGCGGTCGAAGTAACTCTTGGTGGAGCCGCCCACCTTGCCTTGCGCGCTAGGCAATGGGAGGTGCTTCAACGATGACCCGTCGAAGCGCCTTTCCTCGTCCTGAAGTCAAGGAGAAGGTCACCCTGGTCAAGGAAGTCCCTCTAGTCACTTCATTCATGGCCCAGGTGCATTTGGAGCTCGTTGGAGATGAACTCGGATCACTGGCGGTGGATTATCCCGCCACCCATGGCGGGTACTAGATTCCACCCTCAAAACACCCGAACTTCGGGCTAGGCTAACTTTCTGAATACTGACGAATCGAGCGTTTCAACGCGCGATCTTGCATGGAAACCTCCAAGAAATCCAAATATAAAGTCAGATCAGGTGTTCAACCACTCCCCAGTGGTCGAACCAGGGAGTACAATCAACGGCACTCATGGCAAGGGGCACACCATGTCAACAATCTCCCCCTTGCACCGCAGCCTTGATGCCCTGTCCTTGGAACCTACAGTATTTCAAACCTCACAGTGCAGACTGAGCTCCATGCGGCTCGCATTGTGCCTGTCCTTAGGCTGTGCCTTGGTCATGGCGTCGGCGAGCATACGCTTAGTACCTCAATGTACGATAGTCACATCTCCCTTTGCCACAAAGTCTCGCGCATAGTGATGCCGGATCTCGATATGCTTGGTCCTCCTATGCAGCACTAGGTTCTAGGTCAGGCTGATGGCACTCATGTTGACCACATTGAGTACCGTCGGCTTCTTTTGCGGCACCCCGATCTCCTTTAGCAGCCGCCGCAGCCACACCGCATCCTTTGCAGCTTTCGCGAGTGCAATGTACTCCACTTCGGTGCCAGACAGTGCCACACAGTCCTGCTTCCTGCTTGCCCATGAGACTGCTGCACCACCAAGCACAAACACACATCCCGATGTTGACTTTCTGTCATCCACATCACGAGCCCAGTCGGCATCGGAGTAGCCGACCAACTCGAGGGAGTCCTCACGCGCTCCCCCTCCAAACATGAGCCGTGACTGTTTCATCGCCTTGAGATAGCGGAGGATCCGCTTCACCGCTTGCCAATGTAGTGGCCCCGGGTCTGCAACATAGCGGCTCACGTGGCCCTCCGCAAAGGCTAGGTTGGGCCGCATCGCCACCATGGCATACATGATGCTCCCCACCTCGGACTGGTATGGCACACCTGCCATCTCCTCCTTCTCCTAGTCCATCCTCGAGCCCATGCTCGAGCTCAGCTCACATGTGGTGGTCATGGGTGTGCCGATGGGGTTGCACTCCTCCATGTTGTAGCGACAGAGCACCTTTTTCACGTACTTTGCCTGCCCCATCTCGAGCGTGCGTGCCATGCGGTCCCTCTGGATGGCGACGCTGAGGTAGTACTCGAGCTCGCCCATGTCGTTCATTTTGAACCGACTGCCCAGCTGCCGCTTTAGGGTCACCAATTCCTCCATGTCCGATGACACGAGGATGAGATCATCCACGTAAAGAACCACAATCTGGTGCAACCCCGGCTGCTTCCGCACGTACATGTTGTGTTCCGCCTCGCACCACTTGAAGCCAAGCTTGGCCATGAAGCCTTCCATTTTCAGGTACCACATGAGTGGCGCTTGCTTCAGCTCGTAGAGCGCCTTGCAAAGTCGGCACACCTTCCCCGGCGACGCATCCATCCCCTCCGGCACCTCCATGTAGACCTCCTTGTCCAGGTTGCCGTTGAGGAATGCGGTTTTCACATCCATTTGATGGACTTCGTAGTCGCACATCGCCGCCACCGAGAGGATGGAGCGGATGGAGGCAAACTTCGCCACCGGTGCAGAGGTTTCATTGTTGTGTTCACCCTTCCGTTGGGCGTACCCTTTCGTGGCCAATCGCACCTTGTACCGCTCCACCTTCCCCTCCTTGGTGAGCTTCTTCTTGAAGATCCACTTGGAGCCGATGATTTTTGCGCCCTTCGACTTGTCAATCAGCTGCCAAGTGCAGTTCTCTTCATGGGAGGCGAGCTCAGACTTTATAGCTCCCTCCCACTCAGCCCCATCCTTCCATTGCAACGCCTCCTTGACGGTCACGGGCTCCTCTTGCACAAAGAACGCTCGAGCGAGCCTGGTCCAGATGCCCTCCGCGGCATCGTACCTCTTTGCCGTCCTCCTTACGCGTCCACTTCTCCGGGACTGCTGCTCTTGAGGCTGTTGCTGCTGCTGCCACTGCTGCTGCTGCTGCCCCCTTGCGGTGCCACTAACACCGCTGGCCTGCTCCCCCTCTCTTAGGGACCATGGAGATGCGGGCTCACTCCCTGCCTCTTTGTTCAGCTCCACTGCTTCCGGCGCTTCAGACTCATTATCCGACTCGGCTGAATGCAAATCAGCCGCTCCCCCATCCCCCGGATGGTTCCCGCTGGCTGGAGGCGATGGGACGTCACCCTCTTTTGCGTCCTCCGGTGTCTCCTCCTCAAGGAGTGGCAGCCACTCCCCATGCTTGGAGAGACCCGCGTCCTTGTCCGTCCAACGGCTGGCCTTGTCGAACGTGACATAGTAACTCTTCACGATCTGCTGCCTCCGCTGGTCAAAGAGCCAGTACGCCTTGCTCTCTTACCCGACGAAGATGCACCGGCGAGTTCGTGGATCTAGCTTGCCCCGTTCCTCCCGTGCCTGCACAATACCATGTGCAACGGAGCCAAATATGCAGAGGTGAGCCATGGTTGGCTTCCTCTTGCTCCACACCTCTTGTGGTGTCTTCCACACCTCGGACTCCGCATCTTTTAGCAGCTTTGTTGACGTCAGGTTCATGATGTATGCCACTGTCCATGCCGCCTCGCCCCAGTACCACTGCGCGAGGCCGGCACCGCTCATCATGGACCAGACCATGTTGAGGATGGTGCGGTTCGCCCTCTCGGTGATGCCGTTTTGCTGCGGAGAATGTGGCATAGTTTTCTGCCATGCAATCTCCTTGCTCTTCATCCATGCTGAGCAACCCTCGTACTTGCCGTCGTTGTCGCTCCAGAACGCCTTCACCTTCAACTCCGTTTGCCGCTCCACAGCCGCCAAAAACTCTTGCATGCAGGACAAAACATATCTCTTCCTCTTAATGATGTAGAGGTAGAGCGTGCAGTTGTGGTCGTCGATGAAGGTGAAAAAGTAGCGAGTGCCCCCGATGGAGCTCTCGAATGGTCCACATACGCCAGTGTGCACCACCTCCAAATTTGCCAATGCTCGCGTCCCTTTGCCATCAAACGGCTGTCGCGTCGCTTTGCAAACCATACATGGCTCACACACGGTATCCTTGGCTGCGTCAAGGCTTTTGACCTCAAGACCCCGCACCACTTCCTTCTTTTCCATGTCCCTCACAGTTGAGGGAGCGATGTGACACAGGCAACCGTACCATAGGTCTAGATCTCCATCGTCCTTCTTCGCGAGGTGGGTAACTTTGGACCCCGCCCGGCTGCCGAGGATCCTTGCATGAAGCAGGTACAAGTCGTCCTCACGCTTTCCACGTGCAATCACCCCACCGTCTCCCTCCTTCCAGATGATGGCCTCCTTTTTGTTGAAGAGCACCTCGAGCCCCTTGATAATAAGGCGGCTCACTGATAGAAGATTTGCCCCAAAGTTGGGCATGTGGAGCACGTCGTGCATTGTGCTCGTGACAGCCTCCCTGTCCACATCCACCTCGATGCGAACATTGCCTTCACCGACAACCAACTCTGTTTTGCCATTGGCCACCGTCATGCGCCGTTCCGAGACGCCATAGGTGACGAATGCCGCCCGCTTGCATTGTGTGTGGCGGCCTGATCCAGATTCAATCACGGAGACTCCCGGATCTGTCAAGTCGGTGGACTCCTTGCACGATCGTCCTTCTTTCCAGCTTTCCCCAACTGGTCCGACTTCTTGTTGAGGCAGTTGCATGTGTAGTGGCCTTTTTTTCCACACGCGTAGCACTCCCCCTTCTTGTCACCTTTCTTGGTGCCCTGCTTGGCACCCTTCCTCTTCTTGCCTCCCCCTCCACCTTGAGGGCGGACAGCATAGGCGGAACTCAATGTTGTCCCACTCTCTCTCCCACCACGCCGCATCCATTCATTGCGGATGTACTCAGCCACCTTGGGATACTTCAGCTCATCAGTGGCCAACCGCCTACGACGGTGATCATGGGACTCCAACTGTCCGGCAAGGCCAGGAGGAGGATCATGGCTTGCAGTTGGGGGTCGACCTTCCACCCGGCTACGCACTCGACAATTAGGGACTCAATCTGCTGCAGGATCTTCATGATTCTGTCGCCTTTGTTGGCTCGGAGGGTGACGAGCCTCTTCAAGACGAAGTGCTGGTTAGCAAGTTTTGTAGAATGGTAGATGGTGCAGAGCTTCTTCCAGGCCTCCGCGGCCTCCGTGCATCCTTGAATGAGTGAAAGCTGCGTTGGAGCAAGAGCATACACCAACAAGGCAAGCGCCTTCTTGTTGCACTTCTCGTCTGTTTCCACTTCCCCCGGCGTCGCGGTATCCGGAGGGGCAATTTATTTACCGTTGACCAGCTCAAGAAGGCCCTTGTCATCAAGGTAGACCTCAAACTCCGACCTCCACAAGTGGAAGCCAAGCCCGTCGAACTTCGAGACAGTGTCGATGCTCTCTTGCTCGGTCGTTGCTATGGCGTACGGTGGTAGCGTGAACGTTGTAGAGCTAGGGTCCTTCTAGGAATGTGGCCCCATAACCCTTTGTTGGCACTAACGGGTATAGAGGTACCCTCAAGGATGCCTAGCTCTCACTGGTACATGCTACCAATGTTTGGGGAAGCCAATGGACACCTTTGGTGAAGAGTGTGGAGTACAAGGATCACGGATGTGAGTGGGCAGAACACGTCGCATTCAGTAGAACTGAATTGAAGCACGTTCTTGTTACTTAGCATATGAGATTACATCAAATCCTTATAGCCTGTGATCTAAGATTTCTAACACATCCAAGCACGCCCAAATTGGAGCAGTGGAGCCCCTGCTACGACCGTCAAAGTAACCCTTGGTAGAACCACCCACCTTGTCTTGCATGCTAGGCAACGGGAGACGCTTGGACGATGACCCGTCGAAGCACTTTTCCTCACCTGGAAGGTGAGGAAAAGTGCTAGAAGGTCACCCTGGTCAAGGAAGTCCCTCTAGTCACTTCATTCATGGCCCAGGTGCATTTGGAGCTCGTTGGAGATGAACTTGGATCACTGGCGGTAGATTATCCTGCCACCCATGGCGGGTACCAGATTCCACCCGCCAAGAACCCCAACTTCGGACTAGGCTAACTTTCTGAATACTCACTCGAATCAAGCGATTCAAAGCTCGATCTTGCATGGAAAACTTTAAGGAATCCAAATCTAAAGTCATGTCAGGTGTTCGACCACTCTCCAATGGTCAAACCAGGGAGTAAGATCAACAGCACTCATGGCAAGGGGCACACCATGTCAACAAGTCCAGCTCCCACCCCCCAACAGTGCGAGTGTATTGGAGGAGTGTAGCGGAGAATTTATCGTAGATACGCATGAAAGTGTACACAAATGTATTGCATAGATGACCATCGATCGACGACAATTGACGAGCGATGATCGACGGAGCGAGGTTTAGCATTCCCAGGCGTGTGAGTGGGGGGGTATTAAGAGAGAGAATATGTTGTAACATGGACAATGAGCTCCCTTTGAGGAGTGCTCGTCGTCCGCTCCCCCCTCCCCCCAAACCCCGGAGTGTGTTGGGGGAGTGTGGCGGGGAGTGTATTGTGCGGGTGGTCGAAAATGTAAACAACTGTATTATTACAATTGTGTATTGATTTCAACCTCCTCGAGATACAATTCCCAATACAACTCCCAGATACACTATCGAACGAGGGGGGGGGGGAGAGGGGACACGTGGAGCCCCCCTCCCTCCCTGACTAGCTCGTTTATCTAGGGAGTGTATCGGAGAGTGTAGCGGATGTACGACGCCAATGATATATAAGTTAATTTATTGTAAATAATAGAAAATGCCAATCTCAACGTTCACCGATGCGAATCGATCACCCTCGGAAGTCAAAAATTGGTGGACGAAGATACATTCTTGTTAAGTACTGGAAACAAATGTACATAAAAGTACATGTAGCCGTCGGCCGTCAATAGACAAAGATCGATGGTCGAAAATCGACAAAGCGAGGTGGCTTTTTACGAGGCTTGTGAGTGGGAAAGGGGTATCAGGAACCCTCCAACGATTCAATGGAACCTACTGGGTCCCGCTACCGTGTGGCCCAACATGAGTCCAGGCAAGCAAACAAATGAAACCCTCAACCTCGCAATGTGACGTTTTCAGGAATAAAAAACGAGCGGGCATTTTCGCCATGTACACCTGGATGAAAGTGTATGTTTTGGACCTGGCTGCCCATAATATGAATACTTCACCTGTCGCAATCAAAGGACATTGATTGTACTTTACAAGAAAAGATGACACAAATTGGTTCAGTAAGAAAAAAAACAAGCATAACATCTTTTATTTTGTTAGTACAAAATAGGAAACATTTGACAAGGGTATATTTATCACCTATGTGTTGCTCATAAATCAGAATTATAAGTATTTGAAAATAATTTGAATGATATGAGAACTTGAAGGAAATTCAATGAAACTTCTAGGGTAGTATACATTGAAGTATTTGTGTATATAGGATTTACATGTAACTTCGAGGAAGCATTCCTATTAATGGTAACTCATTTCCAGGAAGCATCCTCGTCATATGTTCTACATCTATACACTAGTTTATCAGTGTGTACTATTGGGGCGATTGACCATAAATGATCGAAGGTGCAGCAAACGCGGCAGCAGATGCAGTACCACACAAAAAGTTTGAGCCTTGCATTTTGGGCAAGGCGCGATGCAAGTCGTGTAAAGAGAAGACGTCTCGCTTACAAAACCTGCTGGAGATCGTGCACAATGACGTATGTATAATATTCAAAATACCGTCAAACAATGGCTTAAGATAATTTCTCACGTTCATTGATTACTAGAGCCGGAAGCTCTTTGTGTACTTCATAAAGCGGAACGGTGAGGTCCTAGACCGGTTGAAGGAGTACGTTGCAACAGTGGATAAGCAGACTGGCCGGAAGGTTTGAGCACTATGCAGCGCCAATAGAGGAGAGTACGTGAAATGTAGTGGGTGGATGAAATAGCAGAGCATCAAGTGGAAACCCACTATGCCGTACTGGCCATAGTCTAACAGTGTGGCGGATCGGGCAAACCAGATGTTGCTAAACATGGTGCAGACCATGATTATAGATGAGGGGTTATCACGAGGGTTTTGGACGGAGGCTATACGTACAACAAGCCACACCATCAATCTTACCCCAACAGCGGCACTGAAGGGTAAAGATGGCTGGAAGACACTGCAGGAGGTTTGGAGCTGGAGCAAACCAAACATGGCACACCTAAAGGTATTCGGGTGCAAGGCGGACGCGATGGTGAAAGTGGCGCAAGGGCAAAGCTATGCTTATTTCTTGGTTACAAGAGCAAAGGCGTATCAGCTCTTGGACCCGTGTACACAAGAGCTCATCTGCAGCCGTGACATTGAGTTCGAGGAGCAGCAGAGCTTCAGTAACAACAACAACGACATGAGCGTCATGGACTCTCCAAAAGAGGAGGAGTGGTTCTAGCTCTTTGACTACAAGAAGGAGGCGGCGGACGTGGAGATCAAGGATGGGGCGTTGGACTACCGTAGTGCAGAAGAGGTAACAACTAGTTCAAAGGAATCTGAAGATGATGCAGTTGGGCTGGAGATCCGTCAGAAAGATCCATCGGAGGAGGTACTACGGGTGGAGGGCGCACTCTCGGTGGAGTTCACGTCAGGCATCGTAGAAAAATCCTGTGGATGTGCCACCTGTCCGGTTGATGTTTTACCGGAGTGGGAGAGATCCTTGGGGAGCCGTCCACTCAATGTTTCACCAGAGTGAATGGAGTCGGAAGGATCGCAGTAGAGTAACAAGGAACCACCAAAATTGTCGCGATGTAGCAAGAAGCAGCGGAGAGCAGAGAAGCGCTTTGACGCAGGTACCAGCTTATGGATAGTCATGACGCGGTGCATGTTGGCTGCATCAATAGAGCTGACGACCGTGCAAGAGGTGCTTGCGCGACCTGAGAGGGAACAGTGGGATGCCGTCATCAAGTTGGAGGTGGCATCCATTGCTAAAAATGACATGTGGGAGCTGGTTAACAGGGCGAAAGATGCCAAGGTCATTGACTCAAACTGGGTCTTCAAGACTAGGTTCACAAAACAAGGTGTGGTAGACAAGTACAAGACACGGCTTGTGGTGAAGGAATACACACAACGTAAGGGGGTACACTACGATGAGACGTTTGCCTCCATTGCCAAGTTCACAAGTATCTGGACAATCCTTGTGGTGGCGGCCACGAAGGATATGGAGCTCCACCAGATGGACGTGGCCTTCCTAAATGGCATCATCGACAAAGAAATCTACATGGAGGTGCCAGAGGGGATGGAGGTGATGTAGGGCAAGATGTGCAAGCTGTGGAAGTCCTTGTACAGGTTAAAACAATTGCCCTTATGTTGGTACTAACAGATGGACAGCTTCATCGCACAACTCGGCTTCAAGCGCTATGAGGCGGATCACTGCGTGTACGTGCGACACAACAAGAAACTCCATCAGATCGTTGCACTCCATGTGGATGATCTGATCTTGTGCTCCTCTGACCTGCCAAGCCTACAACATCTGAAAGAGCAGGTGAACAGAAGGTTTCAGATGTCGGACATAGAGGAGCTGAATTTCTACCTCAGGGTGAGCATCACGCGGAACCGGAGGACACGTACATTTGATCCGGGACAGGCCAAGTACGTGGCCGAGGTGCTGAAGCGGTACCACATAGAGGACTCCAAACCAGTCGTCAGTCCTGTCTCTATGACCTATAAACTAAGTGCGGCAATGGCGCCGCAAATAAAAGAAGACCGGGAGGACATGGCAGGGGTGCCCTACCAATCGACAGTGCGCAGCCTCATGTACGGCATGGTGGAAAATCGACCAGACCTGGCCTACACGGTGGGCCAAGTGAGCGGATACGTGGCAGATCCAAGGCCACTACAGTGGCAGGCGGTCAAGCCTATCTTCCAATACCCGCAGGCGACGCCGCATGCACGCTTGAGATTTGACGGAAAGGGGCGGTCGGACCCGTTGCGTCCAGTCTGCTATAGGGATGGAGACTATGCTGACGATGTGGACAAGCGGAATTCCACATCCACTACGTGTTCTTCCTCACTGGTACAGTAGTCTCATGGCGTAGCAAGAAGCACGACTGCGTCACCACCTCCATAGTGGAAGTAGAACATATCGTGCTGGCTGAGGCGGTCAAGGAGGCGGTGTGGCTCCGCAGGTTACTGGGGAAGTTGGGTGTGCCACAACAGGAGCCTACAGTGGTGCAAGAGGACAACACCGGCTCCATCTTGCCGGCCAAGAATCTGACACAGCATAGGAGAACAAAGCATATCGACGTGCGTTATCACTACACATGGAAAATGGTTGAAAAGGGGAGGGTGGTGCTTCAGCATTGCAGCACGCACAACATGCTTGGGGATTGCTTGACCAATGTGGACAGGCACGCGATGAGGGTGGCCGAATTTGGGATGACCAGCTACGATGGGCTGGAGGATGCAGTGGAAGATGAGTGAGATCAGGCAGGAGGAGCGGGAATAGAAGGTGCAAGGAGGAGAGTGTTGAAAAAAATGCCCCTCCACATGCCCAAGTTTGGCGCCGGGAGGCGCCGACAAACCACCAGAGAGGGGAACATCGTAGCAGTTATATCTAGAGGCTCGTGGATTGCTCTACAACCAAAATGGATGATTTTCCTAGAAATTTGACGAGTCACTGAATCTGGTGGAAGTTGTTTCACCGGAATCGGAGAAGTAGCAAGGGAGTTTCCAAAGCTGGGATGTGCTTCCAAAGCTGGGATGTGCACGGCGGCTCAGGGAGCCGGTCGCGAGTTGACTATCGTTGAAGAATCCACCAGAACGAGTAACAAAAATACGTCTGGTGTTTTTGCCCCGGAGGACTGCCAAGTCGCTCTGGAAAATAATCTGCCCAATGTTAGTAGTACATGTTGTTACTAAGGGACTTCGGCAAAATCATGGTTTGGAGTCGGAAACTCAATAGTAGAATTTTTTACCCAGGGACTTCGTCAAAATTTGGACTGCAGGTCTGCGGACAGGTTTCAAACCCTGTCAAACCCCATCATCAAACTCGACACAAAAGTGACTGAGGTGCATCGAAATAGTGCAAGGGAACCCTTGATCATGTGCAAAGGCGTTAAGCATTTCTGTGGTGGATGAGACCTGCACTTTGGTAAGCGTAACTGGGGCTACGCTTGGCTGAATCGCACACGGTTTGGTGCGTTGGAGAGCTCACAGTTAGGCCTATAAATCGTCAGATCATGTCCACGTCCAAAAACTAACACAAAATGCTGTTATTCTCTTTGCAAAACTGACTTTCACTAAATTCCTGCTCACATAGCGTGAGGCGACCAGACAGCTCACGCTCAGTCTCAGATTCACCCTAAAGTACAAAGTGAACCACTGGAGAAAGTCACACGGTAGAACTGCAACAACGCAGTTTTCTGACACTGCCTCTAACACTGCCTCTCCCGCTACCGCTGCCGTTGCCGCACTGCTTCTGCTGTTGCTGCTGTGGCTGATGCAGAAGTTGCTTCTGTTGCATTCCCATTTGCACGCATTGCGGCTTGCTGTGCCACAATCTTTGCACCAGCTCCGCTGGAACCTGCCACATGAGGGAGTGATGCTGTGGGTGGGATGCCCTCTGCCGCATCCAATGATGTTGTAGTTGTTGGTAGGTTGCCACCTGCAGCATCCAATGTTGAAGGAGCTGAGTGCAGCATGCGGCATCCCATGATGATGCACTTGGTGGTGGGACAGTGCTTGCTGCCTGCGACAATTCTGACATTGGAGGTGGTACGGCAGGAAGCAAACAAAGCGGTGAAGATTTGCTTCTGTTCGGAGCAGGGAATTTCACGTTGTAAGCGGCCAATGGCTCTTGTGGTGAGCAGCCTGCTACATTGTCGTCAAACGACAGGGTAACAGGTTTCCTAGGGCGGCCTACTGGATGCCGGATTGGAGGCGACGAGGAGGGATTGCACGGTAAACTTGGGCCTCAAGATGTCAGGCACGCTCCTCAGGGATGAAGACTTGCAAAAGGTACTCCATTGGTAGGTGGTCGAAACTTTACCAGAGGACAGTGGGTGAAGGACGCAGATGCCAGTAGTCAGTGAAAGGGTTTTGTGCCCATGTTTCATCGGCAACCTGATGGCGCTAAGCCTTCATCTGAAGGATATGCAAAATCCCAATAGCCAATCCTTCAGGCGAAATGGAGCATTGAGCATTTCTACGGATCCTCGTAGTCCAGCATATTCATAGAATTATTGCGTGGACATAGTCACCTCCAATGTGATCGCGTCCACTCGTTGAAGTTAATTATACACGAGTGAAATAATTCGACTAAATAGGCCCACTTGAATAATACAAAACATAAAAAAATTCATTGAATTCAAAGATTTTTTTAATTTGCAAAACTTCAAAATCCAAGAGTAGTAGGGTATGCCCTACTACTCTTGGACTTTTTTGCCCAAAGCTTTTGACCTTAGAGAGAACTGATAAGCCAATTGCTTTATACTACCAGTTTCTTTGCACTCATCTTGGTGGTCCAACCGACCACACAATGAGTCATAATCAAAATTGCGACAAACTAATGACCAGAGTGCCGTAACTAAATGTTGATGTCAGTGGAATCTTCAATTTGGACCTTGAGAAAAATATATTTCTTATCAGATTTTGGTAATGTTTTGAAGAATTCTTGAACTTGAAGGCATCGTGACACAATACACCAATTGTGTACTTTATGCTTGTCAAATCTCGTATGGATGGATTCTGATCGTTCCAAAGGTATGATGTAGTACCATCTATGCTTTTATCAACGTGTAGAACAAAATCCACATCTGAGTTATTGGAAGAAATCCAATCTACGACAGAGATCATAGCGGCAACGGTGTAGTCCAACCATGTGTCGTTAACTCGGAAGGTCATGGTGAAGCGACAAATTTCCCTTTGCTTTGGGGATGGTTCAATTAATGTACATCACCGAATACAAGTTCAATATGTTTTTGGATGTCGCTAAGGTGGTATCCACAACGGTTGTTGTCATTCAGATGTCTTCAGTGAGGACAATGCCCTGTACAAGTGCCGAGGACAAGGCATATGGAGATACTCTATTGAAAAGAAGTACGAAATATACACGATAGAAGACATTGAACCAACACAAATGGTTGTGACTTGTCAAACACGTCCCAAGATGTGTTCTTGGGATGTATTTCCTATGAGGCCCTTTTCACAAATAGATGAGTGTTTTCTTATTCTTTGAAGGAAATCATTACTTCCTTAAAAGTTTCTACAAGAAGGACAATCCATTGCAGCTTCCCACATGGATGTGATATTATGAAAGAAAAACGATTTATGTGGTTGTTCTTGGGATCACTGGATGTGATTTGGAAGTGTTCAATCATAAATACATGGAATCACAAACAGAATGTAACAAACTGGATAGAAAGCTTGATCCACTGGGTGAAAACTATAGTGATTGAGGATCTCTGACCCTCAGCCCATCCCGTCCAATCGCCCACAGGTCGAGAACTTGTTCAAGCCATGAGGAGAGGCCGTTCCGCACAACACAGAAGGTGTCATTCCAACTTGTACCACATGGATTCTGATCAATTTCACTCGTTAAGTTGAAATCATATCATGAATACTTTGTTTGTGGATGCAATCCATTGTGGTTGAGATGGATTATCTCAGTTTATCTAGATAAACTCAATATTTTTTTTGACAGGGATGTAAGCGCCAGCCTATGGTATCCATTTCCGGCAGAAATTATGAGATGATGGTTGAGACCAAGATGATCTAGGTTGGAAATTTGTCATGTTTGATGACAAACCTGAACGACAATATTGCGTGCCAGACGACAAATATCGCCTCCTTCAAAGATGAGTGCAATCTTTCAAAATGAGAACAAGCAACTGCTCAACAACTTTTTCTTAGGCCCTTGGTGCCTCCCAGCCCTAAGATCAAGCTAGCATGAGAGTTATATGGGCTTAGTAGAACTTGGTTGAGTTCATTCAACCAACCCACAGGTGCTCAAAGAATTCTGGTAGACCTATGCGATGTCATGAATACGTGGTTGCAAACTGAGAGGAATAATGTCCGGATCTTGGATTGCACATATTGACAATGTTGTTGGGAGGTATCACCTCAACAACAACCCCTTGGAAGAGATCATGTCCGAAATACATAGGCAGTGTTGTGTGGGCGTGGACAGTTTTACGAGGGCACTCGGTCAATTGGTCGCAGGGACCCTCCTTGTAAAGGAAAAGGAGGCACCACCAGAATATCTTGCTGAAAATATACCACAAGGAATGTGGGAAAAGTCATCCTCTGTAGCCTCTTCCAAACTGGCAGGGCAATGTTGACAAAGTACATCCCAAAAGGCATTGACCATGCCCTGATACACACGTGTGATGGGTCTTTGGTAAAGATACCAACACTTGTGAATAACATACCAAGATTGTATGTGGCCCGTCTTGGTAAGAGCCGAAGGATCACATGATCAACACTGGATGTTGTACGCAAATGAGCATAATCACAAAAATGGTACACATGTGGTTGACTGTGTGTGAATGTTATACAACCGTATTACAGATAACAATAGCTAACACATGAGATGCTACATACCCTTTTTGTTGTATGGTTTGCATCAAGAATTACGTGATGATCAAACCTCCATGAGAAAATGAAAACAGGAACGGTTTGAAGCAAGGGGGGGGGGGGGGGGATTTATCCCTCCCCTTGCTACGTGTAGGTAGCCACGCTTGCTAGGATAGACCATTAAACATGCGCGTGTTTGGAGCCATGGACGAGGTCATGGAATGGAGCAAGCTCTATTCTTGGTTATGTAGAATTTAATGCCAACAAGGAACAAGAGAGGCAATTCACAGGGTAGCAAAGTGATACAAGCTAGTTGACCGGGCCACCCACGCAAGGCTATCGACGTGGGACCCAAAAGCCACCAAGTGATCGAACCTAACCGTGAAGTGAGCATGCTTCTACTGGTTTCTCACACATCGGCATAACCCGGACGTGTGGTCCTAAGGTGTCAGCCACCTGGCATCACTTGTCTGTTGATTGTATGGCTGAAAAGATACTCAAACCACATCGACCATGAGCGTATGTGGATACATGCTCTCCTGTGATACGTGTACTCCATTTCATGCTACAAGAATACCTCCCTGATCTTTAACTTCGAAATTAACCATTTGTGGAGTGTTCAAAATAGGATATGATATTTCGTTCAAAAAAATTGAAGGACCACTAAAAAATCATTATATCTATTCATCAATTTCAAAGTGTCATGTGGCGTCATTGGTTTTGTTTTTTCAAACCGGGACCAATCATCATTGTTTGAATTTGTATGGAGTGATCTCAGACAGTGGTTTTTTTTTTTTTTGCTTTCTCGGCCAGTTCCTCTCGTATGCCTTTATATGCCGTCGCACTGGCACAGAAATGCACGTGATTATACCTCGCCTGACAGCCTGACTTACAACTTACAGCTCACCGAACAACATTTCTGACAAGCTGTCAGGTTACCTATGCAAGATCGATCATTGACAAGTCAAAATGTACGTTTGAACAACTGGAAAAGACACAAGAGAGTGATACGAGATGGGCACGGGAACCACCGCACCACATGGATCGTTGCATTAAAGGATCACAAAAACTGTGAGTTCACCCCATCATCAAATTTAAAGTGCCATTTATCCATGAGTTTTGAAAAATTAGGACCACTAAAATAATTCAAGCATAAAGAGTCACCTTGAACACAAGGATAACATAATTCTTAAAATCCTAAACATCATATTGAAAAATCAGGGGGGTATCAAGCATGTCAACTCTGATCACTCTAGTACAGCTCTCAACAAATCCAATGTGGGTTCTGTGACTACCACTTGAGCACGTGGCTGAAGAACCGGCACTGTGCGCTCCATGACATGTGCATCAGCATTGCAAATGAGATATTTGATCTGAATGAATCACATGCTGTGTGTGTATGTGTGTGTGTGTGTGTGTGTGTGTGTGTGTGTGTGTGTGTGTGTGTGTGTGTGTGTGTGTGTGTGTGTGTGTGTGTGTGTGTGTGTGTGTGTGTGTGTGTGTGTGCGTGTGTGTGTGTGTGTGTATGTGTGTGTGTGTGTGTGTGTGTGTGTGTGTGCATGTGTGTGTGTGTGTGT
>SZWC01021310.1:10484-40933 GCA_023375785.1 Penium margaritaceum | reverse complement strand
GGGGGGGGGGGGGGGGGGCTAGAACTTGGAGGGGTCCCCCATTGCTGTTCATTCTTGATTCCTAATCAGTTACTATCAGTTTCCAGCTGCTTTCTGGCGCCAACTCTGGCGCGCGCATTTCTGAGTAACAAACCCAGAGCTTCCAGACTTAGACTCTAGAGCAGCAGACTGAGGGGGCAGCTAACTTAAGGAACTAGCGTGGAAGCCCGCACGCTACATCAACAACGCTGCTGTCCCAACCTGTTGCATAGTTTTCCTTCTTGGTATCAGAGCTAGAGCGTAGCAGCAACAGCAGAAGACTGGCGAACAGGTGCCAGACAACGCCGGCGGACCTCCATACGCGCCAGTGCAGGGGAAATGCTGCCGGATTTTTTCTGATAGCATTGACCCTCCTGGTGGCGGCGTCAGATTTTTTTCCACGGCCATTGTGCCAGGGGAAATGCTGCCGAAATGTTTTCGGCAGCACTGACCCCCACGCGTGACGCGAGGAGGTGAGCGGCATGCGGCGTCTGACGTCTGTGGACGACGACGCACGCGGAAACGTCATCCAGGTGGAGTAACTGGCACCACCAGCAGTAGCAAGCAAAAGCAGTAGTTCGTAGCAGCCCGCAGCAGCAGCAGCTCGTAGCAGCAGCAGTAGCAGCCCTGAGGAGCAGCAGCTCGCAGCAGCAGTAGCAGCAGCGTGTAGAAGTAGCAGCAGCATGCAACAACAGCAGCAGCCCGCAGCAGCAGCCCGCTGTAGCAGCGCGCAGCAGCAGCAGGCAGCAGCCGCAGCACGCAGCAGCTACAGCATTGTGTAGCAGCAGTATTGGGCTGCAGCAGCTGCTGCAGCGAGGTGCAGCAGCCGCCAGCTGTAGCAGCAGCAGTAGCGAGTAGCAGCTGGCAGCTACTAGCCGTGGATGCTGCTGCCCGCTGCTTACAGCAAGCGAGCAGCGAGCAGCAGCCCGCTGCTGCCAGCGAGCAGCAGCTTGCTATTGCTAGGTGAGCAGCTGCCCGTTGCTCGTAGCAAACAACGGGCTGCTACCCGCTATGACAAGGAGAAAAAAAAGACAACAAAAAAAATCCCCCACCCCCATAGCTCGCTGCAGCTGCCTACAGCTACAGCGAGCAGCTGCTGCAGCACGCAGCAGCTGCAGCAGCGCTCAGTAGCAGTAGCGAGCTGTAGCAGCTCGCTGCTGTAGTAGCAGCAGCCACAGCAGCTGCTGTAGCTCGCAGCACCAGCAGCTGCACCTACAACTGCATCAGCATCAGGAACAGCAACAGCAGCTGCAGCAACCGTAGCAGCAGGAGCAGCAGTAGCAGCACCAAACAGCTGCAGTAGCAGCAGCAGCAGCAACAACAACATAGCAGCAGCTGCAACATCAGCAGCAGCAGTAGCAGTAGCAGCAGCAGCAACAGCAACAGCGGTTGTAGCAGCATTAGTACCAACAACAGTAGCGGGGGCCCCAACATTCGCCGCTGCTGACGTCAGTACCCTTCTGCTGACGTCATTGCTGACGTTACTACTGACGTCATCAAAAAAAAAAAACACAAAAAAAGGAGTGAAAAAGGGGGGGAGAAAGGAAAGGGGGAAGGCAACCCAAGGGGTGGATAGAACTCCCACCACCCCTTTTTGCTGACATCAACCTAAGCAACAAAAAAAAACAAGGGGCACCACACCATGGCCGGTACCCCTAGTGAGGAGGGGTCCTCCTCTGTTGGGGGAACCCCTACCCCTTCTTTCTTGCAGCGCCTGTAGCAGCAGCAGCAGGAACAGCAGCAGCAACAGATGTAGCAGTAGCAGCAGTAGCAGCAGCAGCAGTAGCAGCAGCAACAGCAGCAGCAACCGCCACCGCAGCAGTAGTAGCAGCAGCAACAGCTGCAGCAGCTGCAGTCCACTGGTGTCGTCGGCGGCAATCCTGACCCCCTCGCTGCTCTTCAGCAACAGCTCGCCGCCTTGACGCAACAGCTTGCAGTGCTACAGCCGGTAGCCGCTCAGACTGCCACCAGTGTGCCACCGTCATTCGTCCCTCCAGGGCACGCCAGCCTAGCGGTGTCTGCTGCCACGTACTAGCTGGCACAGCAGCAGACTCAGCGCCAGTGGCAGACAGCAGACTAAACCCGGCCGCAGGCAGAAGGTTTTGAGACGCCGCCGCCGTCGCTTCAGGCCGGCTAGCAATTCCGAAGCTGGGAGCTTAGCTTCCGGATCTGGGCGCAGGATGAGGGCCTGTGGGCATACTACACCCTCCCTTACAACTCCACCCAGGCCGACCAGTTGTATGACGCTGGTCGTGTCGTCTCTTCCCTTGTCCCAGTCGCCCCTCCTGCTTCCCGCCTGGCCCTAGAGCCTTTCCTCGGCGATTTTACCGCCGGCGCCATACCAGACCCTGCAGCCGCATGGCACGTCCTCACCAGACCCCATCGTCTGTCCAGCGACGCTGAGATCACTCGTTTGCTCCGGGAGTTCAACTCCCTGCACATGGGGGAGACCGAGACGGTCACTACCTACTGGCAGCGAGCGGAGGACATCCTACGTCGTCTCGGCACATCTGCTCCACCCCCTCTGTCCGCGCTCCTCACCATCAAGCGCGGTGCCACTAGCGCGTACGCAGACGTCTTCGTTCACTACCCCCAGGACGTCCTGTCCACCATGGCAGCCCAGGGCACCCTCATGCCCTGGGCATACGAGCTCTTCCTTTGCATTGAGGAAGCTCGCCAGGAGTCCCAGCTCCATCGCACGGAGGCCCTCGCCTCCGTGGCCATCGCCTCTCCCGCCGCGGCCACCTTCGCCAGCTCCTCCGCCAGCTCCTCCGCCAGCTCCTCCGCCAGCTCTTCGTCGACGGGGAAGAAGAAGCGTCGGAGCAAGAAGGGCAAGGGTCAACAGCAGCCGCAGCCGTCGACCGGGTTCGGAGGTGGTGGCTCGGTCTGCCACAACTGTGGCCAGCCTGGGCACGGGTGGTACACGTGCCCTCTACCGACAGACGAGGCGCGCGTCATTGCCACCATGCGTCGCCAGCGGGAGCGCCGTCTCGCCTCCGCCGCCGTCGCTGTCGCCGGCTCCGACGCCTCGACCTCGTCCAGCAGCTCCACCACTCCGGTCGCCTCGCCAGTCCCGCAGACACCGGCACCGCCGCCGCACCATCTGCAGACGTCGGCGCCTCCGCTCCCTACGCCGGCTCAGTTCCCCTACTACCTGGGCTCTGGTGCCGTCGCTCCGCACTCCGTCTACACTCCCGGGCCCACCTCGCGTGAGCGTCAGCTGGAGTAGTTCATCGCGCTCCAGCTCGGTCTGCCTCGCCCTCCTCCCCAGGGAAGTGCGAGTTGCGTCACTTCCTGCCCTCCTATCCAGCCCTGCATGACTAAGACTGTGTTGCGGTCGTGTCCCATTTCCTCTCCTGCCTGGTCGTCGCCAGTGGCCTCCTCCACCACTCTCCTTGACGACATTGTTTGGCTTGACGATTGGCAGTCCCGTTTCGCGCCTCCGTCCACTGCGTCCGCATCCCTCGCCTGCTGCCATGTGACCGTTAGCGATCTGGCAACCCCGGTCCAGGACCCTGCTGAGACCTGGATCATCGACTCCGGGGCCACGCATCACATGACGGCCTCTCGTGAGGCCTTCAGTATGCTCGGTCCTGTACGCGATNCCACCACTCTCCTTGACGACATTGTTTGGCTTGACGATTGGCAGTCCCGTTTCGCGCCTCCGTCCACTGCGTCCGCATCCCTCGCCTGCTGCCATGTGACCGTTAGCGATCTGGCAACCCCGGTCCAGGACCCTGCTGAGACCTGGATCATCGACTCCGGGGCCACGCATCACATGACGGCCTCTCGTGAGGCCTTCAGTATGCTCGGTCCTGTACGCGATGTCTCCGGTGTCCGGACGGGCTCCGGACAAGTGTTGCCTGTCAGTGGTGTTGGCGTCGTTCATTTCCGTGGTCCTGCCGGTGATGTCTTTCTGACCGATGTCCTCTTCGTCCCTGGTCTCGAACTCAGCCTCCTGTCCGTGACTGCCCTTGACCGCATGAGCATGGATGTTGTGTACTCGCGTGGTGTTGGCACTGTGTCGTTGCGTCCGTCTGGTCTTGTGGTCCTGCACGCCACCGCCCGTGGCAACCTGTGGCATGTTCCTCGCCTCTCCTCCTCTCATCCCGTCTCCTCCCCGTTGGCCGCCACAAGCCATGTGTTTGTCACCAGTACGCTTTCTCCTCAGCACACCCGCCTCTTGCACCGCCGCCTTTGCCACGTCCACTCTGCCGCCGTAGAGAGCATGCTTCGCACCCAGCCGGTGAAGGGCCTTGACCCGGAGACTTTCCCTCTCCCGTGCCCCACTGAGTACATTGACTGCACTGAGGGGAAGATGCACCGGTCCACATACCCCTTGTCCTCCTCCCGTGCATCCGCCCCCCTTGACCTCGTCCACTCGGACGTCATGGGTCCTCTCCCCACCGAGTCCGTCGGAGAGCATGGCCGCTATGTCCTCACCCTTACGGATGACTATTCTCGCTACCGCTGGGTTTTCTGCCTCCGACAGAAGAGCGATATCGCCCGAGCCATTCAGGACTGGCTCGTCCTCGCGGAACGCGAGTGCGGCCGCCCCCTCCGCCGCTTTCGCTCCGATCGCGGCGGAGAGTACATGGGTGAGGCCACGACCTTTCTCGCCTCCCGCGGGATCCACCATGAGACGTCTGCGCCCTACACACCTGCCCAGAACGGCGTGTCTGAGCGGTGGAACCGCACCATGGCCGATGCCGTCCGCACCATGCGGGTCGAGTCAGGTCTCTCTGATGGCTTCTATTTTGAAGCCATGTCCTACATGACTTGGGTTTGGAACCGAATTCCCCACGGTCCCCTTCCCCGCCAGTCCACACCATGCCAGCACTGGTGCGGTCGACGCGCTGACCTCCGCCCGGCTCGCGTCTGGGGCTGCGTGGCCATTGTGTGGCTGCCCGCCCTCCAGCAGGGCGACAAGCTTACCCCCCGCGTACGCCTCTGCACCTTCCTCGGTGTGTCTCGTCAGTCCAAGGCCTGGCGCTTCTTGGACCCATCCCGACACTGCATCGTCGAGTCCCGCGATGCCCTGTTCTTCGAGGATCTATTCCCCGTGACCTCATACGCTCCGGCTCGTCTGTGTCCCTCCCGTCGCGTGGGGGAGTGGTGAGTCCGTCCTCCGTCCTGTCGCCTCCGGGTGACACATCACTCCGTCCCTCTGAGCCGGTAGCGCCTATCGCGTCCTCTGGCCCTCCCGGGCCAACAGCCCCAGTGGCGTCCGCTGGCCCCTCCGGGCCAGCAGTCCCAGCCGCATCCGCTTGCCCCTCTGAGCCAGCAGCACCTGTCGTATCCGTTGGCCCCTCCGAGCCAGCAATCCCAGCCGCGTCCGCTGGCCCCTCTGAGCCAGCAGCGCCTGTCGTGTCCGCTGGCCCCTCCAGGCCGGCAACCCCAGTTGCGTCCACTGGTCCCTCTGAGCCAGCTGCGCCTGTCGTGTCCGCTGACCCCCCCGGGCCAGCAGCCCCAGTCGCGTCCGCTGGCCCCTCTGAGCCAGCAGCGCCTGTCGTGTCCGCTGGGACCTCCGGGCCGACAGCCCCAGTCGCGTCCGCTGGCTCCTCCGAGCCAGTAGCCACGTCCGCCTCAGTTGGCCAGTCGGACCCAATACCATCTTCTGTCCGACCGCGCTACACACGTGGCCCAGGCGGCAGCCTTCGACCTCGGCCGACAGTGAGCGCGCAGACCGCCGCACCGCGTCCCGTGGCGCCTCAACTCCCTGTGGCCCCACGTGTCTCCTCTACTCCCACAGTCGTGAGTGGGGACCCTGGCACGAAGGTCCTCGGCCTGACCACCTCGGCCATCATCGCAGACCTTCACCCTGGCTCTGCACTAGGCTACGCCATGCTTCATCACGAGCATCGGCATGCTGTCGTGGCTACACTCGCCCTCTCAGTCCGGTCCACAGCACGCCCGGAGGACCCAGCCACCCTGGGCGAGGCACGAGCCTCTTCGGAGGCCACACATTGGGATGCTGCCTGCGCCGAGGAGCTCGCTGCCATCCGCCAGCACCACGTGTATGACCTCGTCGACCTCCCTCCAGGTCGGAAGGCCATTGGTGCCAAGTGGGTCTTTCGGCGCAAGTGGAAGCCTGACGGGTCCTTGGACAAGTACAAGGCCCGCCTCACTGCAAAGGGGTTTGCTTAGGTCCCTGGGGTCGATTACAACCAGATCTTCGCCCCAGTCGGTCGGTTCTCCACTAGCCGGGCACTCTTCAACCTGGTTGCCCAGCATGGGTGGGAACTGCATCAGATGGACGTGAGCAACGCGTTCCTCCATGACTCACTTGAGGGTGAGGAGCTCTACATGGTGCAGCCCCCAGGCTTTGACGACGGCACTGGGAGAGTTTGGCGGCTGCGGAAGGCCCTCTATGGCCTGAAGCAGTCACCTCGGTGTTGGAACCAGGAGATCAGTAGCACGCTTCTCCGTGGTGGCCTCCAGCGCAGCATCGCTGACCCCGCCCTATTCATCAGCCCACGGGGTCAGACCCTCGCCACAGGTCTGGTCTACGTCGACGATCTCCTCATTGCGTCGCCAGACATGGCCACCATCCAGCGTGTCAAGGACTTGCTGCACACTGCCTACAAGATGAAGGATCTCGGGTCCGCTCGAGTCTTCCTGGGCATGGAGCTCGAGCATAATTGCTCACAGGGCATCTTGCACGTTTATTAGGCTGCCTATGTACAGACCCTGTCCACTCGCTTCGCCGAGGACCTACCCCTCGTTCCTAGCGCATCTTCACCCATGTCACCCGATGGCCAGGTGAAGCTAAAAAGTCCTGACCCAGCTGTTGTGGGGGAGCCAGTTGATGTGACCACGTATCTGCGGATCATCGGGTCACTGATGTTCCTGGCGACGACGACGCGTCCAGACATCGCGTTCGCCGTTAACCTCCTGGCCCAGTTCTCTCAGGAGCCACGTCACCTCCACTTTGAGGCCGCGATCCAAGTACTGCGCTATGTCGTCTCGACCCCTCGGCAAGGCCTCATGTTCCGCCGTCAGCCGTCCGTCGTTGCAGTGGGTTACACCGACAGTGACTGGGCCGGCAGTCCAGACGGTAAGAGTCGCACTGGGTGGATCTTTCTGATCGGGGGCACAGCTGTGTCCTGGCGCAGTGGCAAGCAGGGGTGCATTGCTCGCAGCACTGCTAAGGCTGAGTACGTGGCCCTTGGCTCAGGCGCGTGTGAGAGTGTGTGGTTGCGTTGTCTGTTGTCCGAGTTGCGTCAGTCTGTCGCATCCATCACCTTGCATTGTGACAATGAGAGTGCCATGGCCATTGCAGACAATGACGGTGTGCATCACACTCGCACAAAGCACATCAATGTTGAGTATCACTATGTGCATTCGTTGTCGCACGACGGCAGCATCAGCATCGTGTGGGTTGAGACAACACGGCAGCTGGCTGACTTCCTGACCAAGGCACTGAAGCGGGACTCGTTTAAGAAGGCTGTGAGTTCAGTCGGCGTGCGTCCGTGACTTGCTTTCTTTGTCTCTGCCTGCACTTCGGCGTGCCCTGGGGGAGTCTGTTTGTTGACCGTGTCTCTGCCCGCCCATGTGCACTACGCCTGTGAGTCATGGGGGAGTGTTGGTTTTTGCGCTCATTGTGCTCTGTTGTGTCCTCCCCGCTTGTGTACATCAGCGTGCAGATGACTGACGGCGAGACTCGACGCTGATGGAGTGTCGTCCGGTGGAGCCGACGCACGCTAAGGTCTTGCAGTTTGCTGGAGCCCCCTCTCTCCGGCGACGTGTTCAGCTCCATCGGCAGGCCTCCTCGGCGGTCGCGCTGTCGGCAGTCACTGCCACCGCAGTCGCTTTCTGCATGCGTCCAGCGCGTACTGTCGTGCCTGCGTCGTCATGCGCTGCCTAGGGTCCCAGTTGCATGTTGCATGGCCCTGTTTGGCAGCATAAACCGTCGTGGGCACTGCCTGGGTTCAGGCTGCCATAACTCCTTGCTACTATTTTTCTAGCAGATTCTGACCGCACGGCTGCGTTTGCAGCGTCGGTATCATGGTATGGTCCAGTTTTCAGGCAAAACGGACGACGCCCGGGTTTTGGGCTGTCGGCCGCCTGGCAGGCCTCACCGAGAAAACCTGCCAGCCTGAAATTAGCTATTTTCTGATTGGCTGATGAACTGAGTAACAAGCTCTACAGAGCTGGGGGGGGGGCTAGAACTTGGAGGGGTCCCCCATTGCTGTTCATTTTTTATTCCTAATCAGTTACTATCAGTTTTCAGCTGCTTTCTAGCGCTAACTCTGGCGCGCGCGTTTCTGAGTAACAAACCCAAAGCTTCCAGACTTGAACCCTAGAGCAGCAGACTGAGGGGGCAGTTGACTTAAGCAACTAGCGTGGAAGCCCGCACGCTGCATCAACAACGCTGCTGCCCCAACCTGCTGCATAGTTTTCCTTCTCTCCATCCACCAGCAGCTGTCAGAGAGCAACCACGACGCCCTGGGTGCTTGCCGGGGTGCTTTGCGGTTTTTCTACAGATGCTAGAGTTTTCTCGGTGGACTCGCTCTTGAGCCTAATTTGCATGTTTTGCATTTTCTGTCCACCGATCGGTGCTTGACTCATGCGTGTGACTAGTCGTAGCGTCCCGCTTGAGATTCTGCATCTCTAGGTTCATACGACGTAGCATTCTGATTTGTTTGCGCAGAGTTACGACCAAAACAATGTTTTTGGGCCGGCTATATGACAGACCTTGCACTGCCGCGTGCGACACCTGTCATACGTCGCGGCAGGTATTTACGCTGTGGAATTGTCACTTGTTATCTCTCTCTACATGTGTTAATTAATCAAAGCACATTTGACACTGAGTCGTGTCGTCTAGCCAAACCCTTGCCGTTTCGCGTCCGACCTGTGTTGACGTCGCGAGCTGATTGAGCACTGACGCCCAGTCAGTGGCAAGCGTGCTAGGAAGCTTCATAGAATCTTATCATGGTATCAGAGCAAACGAGCCACAGCTCGTTTTGCTGTGCACAAGAGACGTAGTAGCAGCAGCAGTAGTGAATGGCAGTAGTGACAGCCACCCATGGTACCAACAGCAGATCCTGGAGGGACCCTCCACGACTTTGTTGTAGCGGAGCGGTGGAGGCATTGGAGATAGAAGCGGTAGCTGCAAGCAACTTCATCTGTAGCAGCAACAACGGCGGGAAGCACCTGCTCCGGGAGCAGCTACGGACAGTAGCCTTTATAGTAGCAGCACCGGGTGGCAGCAGCTCCCATGTCTGGTCACCGGTGTGTACACACAAAAAAAGGGGGAAGAAGTAGCTCGTAGCAACAGCAGCGACTGCGAGAAGTAGCAGTCGCAAGTTGCACCAACCGTAGCAGCAGAAGCAGGTAGCAGCTGCAGAAGCAGCCATAGCAGCGACGCCGGGCAGCAGCCGCACTAGCAGCGGCAGAAGCAGGCACCTGCAGTAGCAACGGCGATGAGGAGCAGCCGCAGAAATAGCACTAGTAACCGCAGCGGCGGCGAGCAGCTGCAGCAACATTCGTAGTAGTAGCAACAGTAGCAAGCAGCAACCGCAGGCAGTATCCGCAGCTACAGCAGCAGCAGCAATTGCTACAGTAGCTACTGTTGTCGGGCCAGAGGGGGACGCAATGCAAGGGACCTCGCCCCAGGGGGAGTCCAGTCGGTCGGGCCCGTCGTGCCCCCGGAGGGCGCGACAACACTGGCCAAGCGTAGGCGCTTGAGCAAGCGCGTGCCGTAGCCCCCCACCGGCTGAGAGGGGCAGGGGAGGCCGACGGGCGACCCACGGTCGGCTGCACGCGAGAGGGGGAGTGAGCCTCCCCCTCCACCGTGCTCGCCGCGAGGGTCGAGCAAGACCCAAAAAAAAAGGGAGGGGGAGAGAAGAGAGGGGGGGAGCCTCGAGTGGGGCACCCTAGAAAACCCCAAAGGGGACACCCGAGGAGGTGGCACCATCACACATAAAGAAAAAAACAAGAAAAGGGAAGAAGGACAGGGGGTTCCTCGAGTGGGCCAGTTGAGTGAGGCCCGGGAAGGGGTGTCCCACTCGCGCCGAGCGTCGGTGAGCAGAAAGCAAAAACAAAACAAAGGGGGGTGATTTTTCTTTCTTCCTAATTATTTTGCTTTTAGCGTGGCTTGAGGCCACTACCGTCGGCTGACGATGGGAACCGATGTAGCCAAAGCCGCCGCAAGAGTCACAGCAGCAGTAGCAACAATAAAGGTGGCTTGAGGCCACAGCCGTCTTTTGACGACGGTACCCGGTGCAGCATCAGCGGTACCGAAGGCGACCTGAGGTCGCACGTTGTGATAGTTACGCCATCGCCACCGGGTGCAACAGTGTAGCAACACACTACAGCTGAGGTTGTCGCTTTGACTGACGACATCGCAGCCCGTCTGAGAGACGTTGCTGCATTCGTATCCCTCTACGTGGTGCTTTACACCACCGAGGTCGAGTGTGTGAGATTATCACCTACGCTCAGCTCTCGACATGAGCTGCGTAGTGTGGCCGTGGGCGTTGCCATCGCCATGGTCTGCGCCTGAGCCTCAGTCGTGGCAGCCGCCACCGGCACAGTGGTCGATGCAACCGTGGAACGAGTCCCACTTGTCCTCCGGGTTTTCGTGCTATTAGTGTCGAAATAGGTAGCATGGCAGGTATCTATGCTGTGGACTTGTCATTTGTTATCTCTCTGTGCATGTGTTGATTAATGGAAGTATATTTGACACTGAGTTGTGTCGTCTAGGCAAACCCTTGCCGTTTTGCATCCGACCTGTGTTGATGCCGCGAGCTGACTGAGCACTGACGCCCAGTCAATGGCAAGTGTGCTAGGAAGCTTCCTAGAATCTTATCACGAGGATGTCCTCGATGACACACTCTTCCTCATCCACTTGAAAAGGAGGAGAGGAAGGGACATCCCTATCGGGAAAGTTCTCTCCGGGGTATTAGTAGTGCTTGATTCTGATGATGTTGAACACTAGATGAACTTGCATAGTGTTGTCAAGTTTGAGTTGTGTAACAACAAGGGTTTGCGTTCACTCAATCTCAAACAGTCCCAACCATCAGGGTTTGAGCTTCAAATAGTCAGCTCCTCAAAGTTTGATGCTGGTCGCACAGAGGAGGACTTTGTCGTCGATGACGAAAGCATCGTTACTACGATGTCAATCGGCTGCTCCCTTCATGGCTCCTTGTGTCTTCGCAAGGTTCTAAAGTGTTTCTTGCCAGATGGTGGTGAAGTCGCTGCGTTGGACATCAACCGCGGGAATGTTACTTCGACTCTTTAGTCTATTTGGTGTGCCACGAAGTTTGCCATACACTACTTCAAAGAGGCCTTTACTTGTTCAGGTGGAAACTGTCAAATTTTATTTCATTTCAACGATCGGGAGTTCTTGTGTCCAATATGTCCCTTTAGTTTCACATCGTGTTCAAAGAATTTATTCGAGTGTCTGATTGGTCCACTCAGTTTGGCTATTTGTTTGATCATGAAACGCCATTGAAAGTTGAAGTCAGCTGCCATAGCGAGTCATCAGTTTGCGCCAAAAACGGCTGGTGAGTTGACCGTTTTGTTGCTCGTGATGGTTCTCGGTATGCCATGTAGTCGCACGATGTTGTTTAAGATCAACCATGTTGTCCCCTTGGTGGCGACGGTGGTCGTCGTTGGGATAAAATGGGACATTTTGGAAAACCTGTCGTTATCCAGGATGATTGTGTCCGGTGTGACTTGTACTCTCGTGATGAAATCCAGGGAGATATCAGCACATGATTCTGTTAGAACAAGGAGCGGCTGCAGAAGTCCGGGTGGCCGCGTGCGACGGGAGTGTTGTCATTGAAATGTGTCACAGTACTTGCATAAGTTTGCCATGTTTGATTGCATCTCGTCCCACCAATAGCTTTTTGTCAAATTCTTCAATGTCTTGTCCTCTCCAAAGTGTCCAGTTGGACCGGTGACGTGACATTCTTTGAGTGGCACATGGCAAAGCTTGTCATTCAGGGAACAACCACTTAGCGAGTAAATCATCATCGCCAATAGGTATGTCGTACCAAAATTTTGCCTTGTCGTATCCGTCGTGGTGGTCATAGCCTTGTGTGCACAGCTGCTCCAGGTACGGATCTCGCTGGAACTGTAGCGTCGTTGCCTCAGCCATCAGATCTCGTCGGGTGATGAGTGCATCAGTTGGGCTGGTTTTGCTTGGCCTATACTTGATATCGTAGTTGAGCCCAGATTCAAGAAACTCCATCCATCGGCTCCGCATCGACTGAAGTCTGGCTATTTCTTCAAATGTTTTAAAGCATGGTGGTCGGTGCGTACGATGCATCGGCGGCATTCAAGATATCATCACCTTGTCTTGAATGCATGTACGACTGCCAACATCTCTTTCTCGTGTATGTCATAGTCGAGTTCCGGTCCTCGCGGTTTTTGACACATGTACGCAACCGATTGTTTGTTGTTGCCATGGTCTTGCAGGAGTGCACTAATGGCTTGATATGAGGTGCCGTAGCCATGATGTAGTTGACCATGGAATCAACTAATTGTGGGGTTGTCGCTAAGGTCAAAGTGTTCCACAAAGTGGTGAATGCTTCTTCTTCGCTATCTCCCCACCGCCACTCATTTCTTTTTTAGGGAGGTTAGAAAGAGGCACTAACACTCGGGGGTAATCCTAAACGAAATGCAGATAGTAAATACAAAAGCTGAGGAAGACTTGAACGTTACGAACATTGGTCAGCGTCGGCCAATCAACAATTACTTCCACGTTTTTCAGATCCATGGTGATCCGTCGGCCGTTGATGATGTGACCCAGAAACTCGATCAAACGTTGACCAAAGTCATACTTAGAGAGTTTTCCATAATATCCCTCTTTGTAAAAATTCAAGAACTTTTCGAAGATGTCCATCATCCTCCTTCAAAGTGTGCCTATACACCGGAATGTCATCCAGGTCTACCACGACAAAACTGTCGAGGTATGGTCAAAGAATGTTGTTCGTTCCCGCCATGAATGTTGCTTGGGCACTAGTAAGTCCAAACCGCATTACCATTAACTCAAAGTGCCTGTAGCGAGTTCGGAACATCGCGTTCTTGATGTCGGCGTCTACCATGCAAATTTGGTGGTAACCGCTACTTCAGTCGATTTTGGAGAAAATTTGAGCCCTCCGGAGTTGGTTGAAGAGTTCGTTGGCCTGGGAAATAGGGAAGCGATTCTTGATGGTAGCGTCGTTTAATACCTGATAGTCCACAAACATCCGCATTTCACTGGTTTCCTTCTTTACAAACATACTAGTGCGGCGTATGGTGGCGTGGATGGGCAGGTGAACCCCTAACCGAGCATCTCGTTTAGCTCCTTTTCACCTCGGTCACCTCGTGATTGCTCATTTGATACGCCCCTCCAAATGTGGGTCTAGTATGTGCCTTCAGTTCGATGCAATGGTCGATGTCTCGTTAAGGTGCTAGATTTCTTGGGAGTTCATTGGAGAAGATGTTTGAAAACTCTTAGATGAGTGACCTTTTATCTTTGGTTACCATCGCAAGCTTTGCTGATGAGGCTAATGAGGCCGATGAGGATTGTCAGGGAGCTACTGCCACTCCTGCTCCTTCCATTGGCTTGAGATGTATGAGCCACACATGAGCTCCTCATCATATGCATTGCTTGACCACATTGAACTGTATTGGTTGCACAAGGTTTCGCCTTTTAGCTACCATGGCTTCCTTTGCTACTTCCACCTTTATTGCTCTAGTTGTTGTCTTTCGTCCCATATGCAAAAGCTTCCATTTGGCGACGTCGATCTCAACGTAGAGGTCGCCGCCGTTCCAGTAGACATGCCGATTATGTCGGTATAGGAAACATCGTTCGAGAATGATTTTTTGATCACTTATTAGATGGGATCTCCAGATCGTTACATCATGTGGATCTCCTACTTACAGTCGTAGTGGTTGCTGGAGCCTCCGTATTTGCACTCTCTCGTCGAAGGTTTTTCCTTCACACACCCCTGGTTCGGTCTGCAAACCCAGCTTGCGAACCATGTCGTTGCTTAGGAAACTATGAGAATCTCCTCCATCCGATCATGCTAGTACCGTTCTGCAATTTTTGCATCCTTGATGTTGAACTCTTAGTAGTATCACCAGTTGGTCGTCCCCATATCCCTTGTTGAACTTTGCGATATCAGACACCCTCTGTGGCATTGGAGGCCGTTCAGATTGGCCATCGTTCAGCGCAGATCACTCCTCACAGACAAGAGTTGTGCTTTTCACTCTTACTCCTTGCCATTTTCCAACTCATTTTTCCAAAACTTCCTGGAGATGTTGGAGCTTGTACCATGCATGAGACTTCTCGTTCAGCTCTCTAAATCGTGCAAGCATCCTGCAAAAAATTGTTTAAGTCGGTTGGTGGTGTCTGCACGTCTTGCCACTGTGGGTTTATCTTCTCCAAGGGTAGAATGCATGATGTCGGTGATATGAGACTGGTGCTGTGGGCCGTTGATGATGTCTAGCCGGTCTTCTACTGTCATTGGATGGCCTTTAGATCAGACCACCAACTTAGCGACGTGCCATGTAAAAGCGCGGCCGCGACGTCAATATTTTTTTATCATCATTGACCACAGGAGTGGTGAAGTACACCTCGAAACTCTTCCGCCACATTCGAATCATCGGTCCCTTGGAATTTGCAGGATCGAACGGTTTTGGTGGGGTTGGACAATTTTTTGGTTCGCTCGAGAGTTGAGTTTTTCTCTCGACAAGTACCGCTTCACATGCGCTTGCGTTGCAAAGAGCCTCCATTGCGATATTGAGTTGTTGGAGCAAATGGCTTTTGATCCCTTCGAGTGCGAAGTTTTGGTTTGCCAGTTCCTCGTTGATCCGCACCTGTCCTCCGGTGCCACTTGTCATCCCTGTTGTCGTTGTCGAGGCTTTTAGTCGGGGTGGCTGGTTTACCGCCGTTGGATCCGCGACCAGATTTTAAGTCGGAGCCATAGGGGTCAATCCAGCTACCGCATAGCCTGCCATGCCAGTGTAAGCTGTCGCTGTAGAGTTTGCTTTCATAGACACGTTCTGCTCCTCCATCGCCGAAGTCATCGCCAAAGACCTGTTGTTGGTCGTCGGTTGTGCTCGCTCGCCTCACATTGTAGTCGTGAAGTCTGCGAAGCCTTGACGTGCGAGATGTGCTGAAGGCTTGTGTGAGGTAGTCCTTGGGTGGGTAAAATAGTCCAATGCCTCTCCAGCACCGCCCCGCTCTGGTACGAAGTGTTATGCCTAAGGAAATGTAGATGGTGAAGAGGTAGAATTGCAAGACAGAACACGATTTAGGATTTGGGACACTTGAGTGATTTATAATTAGCGATAAGTGTACTTCGATAACAAGTGTCAAAATGATCGAACATATATATATATACAAGTGTCGAGTTACGAATAAGACATAGACGGGGTCGTCGGGTCGATTGTTGAGTGACGCGTATGGAGTTGCATTGTGAGTGGTCAAATTTGAGAAGGTCCACCGAGAAATTGGGGGTCTTCGAGAATCAACGGTGGGGATAGGCATAAAGTAGTGAGATATGGAATATCGGATGGATGGTGAGTTGGCAACTTCAGCTTGCAGGACACGTCCGACCACTTCTCGAGAATGCGGAACGGACCCACCCATCGTGGCTTCAGCATGGGATTCCCAACTCCCATCAATAGTAGGTTTGCACATTTTGGCATCACCTAATCACCTACTTGGAACTCCTCCACAGAGCGATGCTTATGTGCTTATTGCTTCTGCTCCTTTTGCACCTTCAACAACCATTGCGGCACCATGTCCCATGTGGTGGCAAACATATCAGCAATCTGTTGCACAACCGGAAGAAATGTTCATGTAGCAAGGGCGGTTGGGCTCAGTGCTTGGTTACCATAAACCGCCTCAAATGGTAACTTCATTGTTGAAGATGACCCTAGTGAGTTGTAGGCAAACTCTGCAAGCCCGATCTTCTCCTCCTAACCCTCTCCATCGAGTGGGAGCATGCTCCGCAGCAGTTGCTCCAGCTTCTAGTTCGTGTACTCTGTCTGCCCATTTCTTTATAGGTGATGTATTGTGGTCAGCTGCACCTTCATGCCCAACTTTCCCATGAGATCTCTCCAGAACTGCAAAGTGAAATGTGCATTGTGATTTGAGACCACAGACAGTGGAACTCAGTGCAATTTGATGATGTGACTGAGGAGGAATAGAGCTATCCCAACAGTCATGACGTTCTCTGGACATGCGATGAAATGTGCCATCTTGGAGAACCAGTCCACCGCCACCAACACAGTGTTATTGTCATGTTGCGTCACAGGCAACTTGCCAATGAAGTCAAGCAAGATGGTTGTCCATGGTATCACAGGTATAGGCAGTGGTTGTAGCTCCCCAGGTGGCCTGATCCTCTGTTTCTTGATGCATTGGCACACATCACAACTGCTCCAGCATTAGAAGTGCTCTAATATGGAATGGGTTGTCGCTGCCTTCCGTGATCCTGCATTAGCACCACCCTAATGGCATAGTCTCTTGCGCATCTTGCCATGACATACTCCTTGGACAAACCCTGATGCACCAGGACCGGAGCGTCACACGTTGTAGGCTTGAGCTCCTCAAAGCTCTTTTGTTCCTTCTCGCCCCATTCCCACTGGTGATCATTTCATAGCAGTTGAGTTAGTGGCACACCCTTCTCCGTGTACCCTTGGATGAACTGCCGATAGTAGTTGACAAACCCCAGGAAGACCTAGATGTCACGACCGTACTTGAGTGTCGGCCACTGCTTCACTACTTCACTGCTTCCACCTTCTTTGGGTCCATGCGGAGATCCATGCCTTCAAACCGTTGTGGTAATTGTCCACCATCTCTGGCTCACTCATCTTGTCAATTTCGGAGCACAACGTCAAGAAGGGACACGTGTACTCTTGGACCGAGCCGATCTACTTCAGCTGCTTTAGCTTGTTGCGTGCGACCAGGGAAGCATGCACGAGATCAAATCTATCTTTTTTGGCTTGCTTAAACTGCTCCCATGTCGTCGGCACACGCGCTTTAGCTTGTCCTGTGCATGGCTGCCACAACACGGCATGTTGTACAACTACGTTCCCACCTCCATCTCCATTTGACAGCAAATTCACCTGCCTCCACTACTCCAATGTTGCTCCGTGTAGCAATGTCAATGCATATGACACCCGCACAGCATCGTCCCCTCGGAGGGTGACCCAGAGCTCCAAACTAGTTGTTTATCGCAAACAACCAGGTCCGTACACTCTCACCCTTCACTGAGGAATTGAACGGTTCCAGAGCCTTTGGCTTTGGTTGTGGCAGACTCCTTGACCGAGCTGCCGGAACCTGTCCAGTATCAGTCCCGTCCCGCAGGTTAGCCATTTTCCCATTGAGTCTCTCATTATGTAGCTTGAGGGCTCCCAGCTGCTCTACGATCTCCTGCAGAGCCTGATCCATGGCTATTGCTGACTCTTGGCCATTTGGAGATCGTAAAAAAAATGGCGAAGTCTCAACACTAATAAAAAACATCTTGGCAGTAACTCGGTAGTCCGGGATGAAATTCTGACATCTTCGAAGTGCATGGGAGTCAGCCGTCATCTTCCATGCACGCACGGTCGGCCGTGTGAATGCTCTGGAAATATAGAAAAAAAAAAATCCCTAGGCTGGCTCGTGCGTTAGCTTTGAAGTCCGGTCCAGCAATCTCCCTCTCAATCAGCTTCGACGTTGTGCCGCGTAGTGTTTGCCTTCCGTTCTTGTAGTTTGTAGAGCTTTGGCAGCGCTTCCGCTTGATGCATGGCTTTGGCTCTGATACCAGTTGTGAGAGTGTGTGCTTTTTAGAGGTTAATGCTTCATGTGTGGAGAGCACTGTTACAACGGAAAGATAGACTTGGAAATTTCTGGAAGCCGGAGCTGGAAAAACACAGGTTAGTTCCAATGAGAAATGTACAGGGTATTTATAATTTTTGGCCGGCTACGTCTGGCCCTAGCCTACTACTCTCCTGGTTTGCTTTAACAAGCTACTTGCTTGCACCTGTATTTGGTGCCATAATTGCACCTAATGCTTAGTGTGAGAAAACCTTGGCCATCGATTGTCCGATCGATGGTGCGCACTGTCTCTCCACGAGCCACCTCGTTGGTTCTTTAGACCTCCTAGTGGTGATTCCGGTCACCGTGTGGCACACGCCACCGGAACACTGCGACCGTGCATGGTCACAGTCACCAGTTCTTCTTTCACCATTGACTGTGTGGGTTGTTGGGGCTCGCCTCTGAGAGAAACCCTCGGCGGATAGCGTGACCGTCACGCCACTCGTCACGAGGGTTACACGCAACCTCGTGTTGTGTGTTTAGAACGCACGCTTGCAGTTGTGACCAAAACACCTGCCTCACCGGCGTGTTCCACTCGCCAGTGCAAAGTGATGTGCTTGCTCCCCAGCCTCCTCCTCGCAGCCGCGGTCAAGCGGGTGTGAGCTTGAACACGAGATGGATTTCTGAAAAGTGGAAAATCACCCGCATGCCCCCCAAACACGGATGCAACCCCAAGTATGACAGAAAATTTGGGCCATCTTGTTACATAAAAACTCCCCATTTTCTATCTTTTTTGTTATGTTCAACAGTTTGCCCATGTTTTAAAAACCAACCTCCAAATAACACCTGGGGTTTTCAAGTTTAGATTTTGTACATGTGCCTATGGGCCCCACTGTGCAGTGCTAAGTAGGTTCCCTTTCAATGCATGGGGAGTCTTAATACCCCAATGCAACTCCCCACAAACCACCTAAAAAATCACAAACCTCTATAAAAAGGAGTTTTGGATTATTGTGCCAAAAAAAAGGGACCTCAGCAAGTCAATGTCGTATGCCAAGTAACGTCAACATGTTGCCTCTCGACAAAAATGAGGGGTATATTATCATTTTTCTAAACCTAAAACCCACATCTGTGTACAAGATACGAATGAGGCTCATTGTCGTGAAGAATGAAGAATCAGGATTCTTGTTTTGCGGTTGGGGAATGATGCTTATTGTTCCATGGTAAGGGCAATCGGGCCTCTTCTCCTTGTCTAGGAGTACATGGTCATTCTAGCAATAATGACGTCAACATTCAAAATTGGTCATTCCATTCAAATTTTCCTTCTCTCTTCCAAATTTTATGAAGAGTTTTCTGTAATCACCACAACACCAAAAAAAATCACGAACATCACATTGAAACTAATGAACTTGATTATATTTTCATGAAAACAAAAACAAACACCATGGATGCTACACTCCTCTTTTTAACAAGAGAAACTTATTGAAATAGATACCATATTGGTGTTTAACAGAGGTTTTTCATTCATCACAATGAAAAGCAGGCCCTGGACCTTAGGGACGCCGACCTTATGTTCTCATGTTGCCTCCCTGGCCTTTGTCTTCTGAAGGTAGCAACCCTGGACCTTAGGGACACCGATATCTTGGGAAGCACAACATGGACAAAGAGGCTAGAGTGATCCACACGTATCCCCAGTATGACGGCATCGAGGGCCCATAGCTGCATCCAACCCCAATGGGATCGATGAGGGTGAAGTCACTGCGACGATATGTCATGTGATGGGTGGTTCTGGAGTCGATGATCCTACCTTCACTTGCCCCATAACTTGTCGTCAACACCAACAACACACCGCAAAGCACTCCGCCTCTAGTGGAAGCTTAACAAAGGAATCAAAACAACAATGGACATCTGAAGCCTGTTGTACTGTAAGGGTCATTCTCATCACACTTAGACAAAAATCCCCCACAAGCATCATAATCGGCAAAAAACACAACAGGAAAAGCCAACTCTGGACCACTTGACTATGAAAACACACTCGCACCTGGCTGACTACTTTGCAGCAGCAATTGATGAAGCTCTACGATGGTGTAGTCTTGAGGGTCCTGGTCAATGCATTTGTCTGAACGAGATCGCTTCTCAACTGCTTTCGTGGCCGCAACGAGACTCTCTTGTCTCTAGAATATTTCTACTGCGCATGTGTTGCCTTGAGTCCACGTGTGATCTTGTCAGTGTTGCCACACATACCCCGAACATTGATACATCGTTGTTTACGTCAATGCATTGATGTATCATGCCTTTACTACATCGATGTACATTGGCTCTGAAGAGGAAAAATCATAGCATTGGGTAGGCTATCTTGCATCCAAACTTTAACCAATCACTTTGAATAGTTATTCAAACTGCCATATATGCCCAAAATCATGGAAGAACTTTCATTTCATCTGGTAACATAGTAGAAAATGGGCCATAAGCACATCTACTTGGGCATAGCTTTATCCATTTGCACCACGTCTTCATTTGAACAGAGCACCACATTTCTGGTCCGTGATTGAGCATGTCATGTTTCTGGTGCCAATTGCATTTAACTTATGTTAGAATGGCAATGAAGCAAATGCAACGATACAATTGTCAATTGCATCATGGAAGATATCAACATGCAAGTTTCACAGGCAAGTTTGAGCAGGTTCCCAACCAGCCCAGCCAATGGAGAGCACATCATGCCATGCCTACCCATCGTGAAAGGACCAGCGTCATCATTGGCAACCAGCAAATAAGGCACACTGCATCCCATAACAAGTGGGATGCTCAACCTGTAAAACACAAAGTCACGCCCGTTCCCTTGCGCTTCTTCTGCTCGTCCCCGCTTGTGCCAGCACCACTTGCACCACGTGGACCGCCAACACCACCAGCGATGCCACCAACTCCGGCACCGCCAGAAACGCCAGCACCACCAGCACCGCCAACACCGCCAATCATCACCTTCATGGTGAGCCTTGTGTTGCTGGCGGCAGCACCACTAGCAGTCCCAGACCCCTGGGCTGCTTTCACAGATGATCCTCCTCCTGCATTTGCATCCACAGCACCATCTGCCCGCTTAGCAGCTGCTGCACGAGCACGGGCTGCAGTCCGAGCTGTGCCGGTTGCTGCAGTAGCAGCAGCCTGACCTGCTGCAGCCTGCAGAAGCAGAGCCTCCACTGCTTCTTGGCTACGGATTGGGCATGCGTAGCTTGGGCTGTTTTCCGCTGCTGTTCCTGGAGCTGAATCCTGGCTGCCTCCCGCCTCCTCGATCCCATTTCCCTCCTCCTCCTCCTCCTCCTCCTCCTCCTCCTCCTCCTCATGCAAGACCCCTACAAACACACACCAGCGACCTCGCGGACTCAGTTTATTGTCGCGCTGAGGTTGTGCAAACCACACGCATGCCATGGTTCCCCACACCTTGGCAGGACGAAGATCAGCCTTTTCCTTAAACCAAAGTTCCCAGGGTGTGACAGCCTTGGGCAGCGGACCTTGTGGGACACGGTTCCACACCCAGGTGATGTACTTGACTGCTTCTTCCCAAAACCCAAATGACAGCCCAGACTCAGTCACCAAGGTGTGTAGAGCATCACCCAGAGTGCGGTCCCAACGCTATGCCACTCTGTTCTGTTGCGGTGTGTAGGGTGTTGTGGTTTGATGTTCAATACCCTTTGCTTTGAGCGCTGCAATTAGTGTACCCATGAATTCTCCACCTCGGTCTGTATGAAGTTTCAGTAGTTTGCAGTTCGTCTGACACTCAGCGAGTGGGATCCACTCAATGATTGCATGTTGAGCGTCCGCCTTTGATTTGAGCAGAAATTCCCAGCGAAAGCGGCTATAGTCATCTGTCAGTGTTAGTACGTACTGTGAGCCCTACTAGACTGAAGGGACGGGCATTGGCCCTGTGAGATCAGCATGGACCAAGTCAAGTGGAGCCTTGTTTTCAGTGACTGACTTGGGAAAGACTTGCCTATGGGCTTTACCTTCGTGGCACTCAAGACATGCATCAACCTTTAATCCATGGGGACAATCCTCTGGATGCAGACCTCGTGAGCATGTCTTCTATCAGGTTGGTATGGATGTGAGCCAGACAGCAATGCAGCAGTTCGGTGTGCTCGGCACCAGTGGCTGTAAGAACATGTGCTTGTGGTTGGTGGGAGTGTGTGAGAACAAAGGAAAACAACGTGAGACGACAAAGCATGTCAGCATGTAGTAGCCCATCCACCAACAGAGTGCCAGTCGCATCAAAGAGGGTGCATCTCTGGTTTTGCATGACACTGGACACACTGGCCTGAAGATCGAGTTGACCACCAGATAACAGATTCACTTTCAGCTTGGATATGTACAAAACACCTGCAAACCATATCACCCCCCCCTGGTGCCTGAAGTGCCACAGTTCCCACACCCTCCACCGCTAGAACTTCCCCAGACCCAGTTTTCACCCCTTCCACATCAGGCACAGCATACAGTGAGACAAAGAGCGGGTGATGCGGCGACATGTGATCCGACGCGGCAGTGTCATACAACCATTAGTTCATGGGGAGAGTGTGCGAGGTGGTGACATGAGTGTAAGCAAGTTGCTGACCTGGCGCCTGCGAGATCGTTGTAGGCTCTGGCAGCTGGAGCTCCATGGAGGCTGTCCAGCCCATAGGTAAAGCGGTGGTCAGCTGCTGCGCCTCCGCCATCGCGGCGTAGACGCGCTGCGCCCAGGCCGGTGTCGGAACGGGTACTGTAGAGCTCGGCGGCACGTAGTAGGGCCCCTGGTAGAACGGCTGTGGACCCATGTCCACAGGTAGCTCTGGGAGCTGCTGCTGCGGCCAGAGCTGCTGCTGCGGCTCGTGACGGGCGGCAAGGTGCTGCCAGGCCTCGTGTGGACGAGGGGCACCTCTGCGTGCATTGGTTGGATCTTCCCCTTTCCCGCCAAACCGGAGGTGGCGGATGGGATACGCCTGGTCATCTGGGAGAGCGTGGACAAGAGCGTTGAAGGCCCGCAGAAGAACGCGCTCGTCAGTGTCATCTAACGCCGGTTTGAGGTACAAGTCCTCAAGACCGTGCTCCGCCGCCCACGCAACGAAAATGTCTTTCCAAGTGAGGAATTCGCGTGCGCCTAGAGGTGGTGGCGTTCGATCCTTCTGTGACATGACCTTTGTGAGGTCGTCCCATGTCACCGTGCCGGAGGTGCCGGCGGGTTGATTCGCCGGTTGGCTCGCGGCGGGTTGGTTAGTGCCGGAAAGGATCGCCTCCCGGCACGGAGCCGACTGCACTCATGCTTGGTGATGCGCGGTGCCCTGGTGTGGGGGCGCTTGCGGTGGTGATGGCCCCCTTCTAGAGACTAGATCCGTTGTTAACCGTGAGCGCACGAGGGAAGAGAAGGCCAAAGGGTGGCCTGGTCTTCGCGGGTCCTAGTGGGTCTGCCACCTTGCTTAGTCTTATTTGTGCCACGTAGGGTAACCTGGCCGTCTCCCCGCCTGCTGGCGGGTCTCTTGATGTGCGGTCTTGGCGGGCTTCACCCCCTTGAGACCAACTCGCGTGGCTCTATTGCTGCGCACAGACCTAGGGATGGTCTGGCCGCCTAGCGCGCGCGACGCGGGCGGCTACGGCCTGCTGCAGTGGCGGCGGGAGTCGTCTCTGGCTTTCAGTGCCATGGTAGAGGCCGCCGCGCGATTTTCAAGATCTCTCTAGCTAGCGATCTCCACGCCCTGCGATCAGGGCTCTGATAGCACGAGAATTGTTGGAAATGAGTTTCACAAAAAAGGCAAAACCACAGAGAGGCAGGGGAGAGGTACCACCACCTCTCCCCTGCCCCTACGTGACCTACCCTACCCTATCGACTACCTGTGCCTGGGGTCAGGAGAGAGGACATTGCCGTGCCTCCCCTGCCCACTGATGTACCTGTATTTCAATAAGTGTACTGGTGATGCGTGACATATATTCATTGAAGTATTGCATACTTACATGGAGTGGCTCGGTGTTGCGGAAGTTTGGGTGGTACTCAAGCAGGAGGCCGACGTGGCACACTCGGCAGAAGTTGAACCACAAGTGACCGGACTGTCCGTCTGCATAAAGAAGAGTAACGGCAGGGTCCGGACATCAGGGGGGGGACATAACCGATCGATACCTATCGAGCGGTTGATGATGCGGCAACAGTCCGATGGACGATCTACGGCTGACGACTAATGCATATCTGCACGGAAATGCCAAAGACAATATTGGAGAGTTAAGACCATGCTCGAGCGGTGACCATCTACCGGAAGCGAAGACATCCAAACGACACCCAAACAACAGCCGAGCAAAGCCAGCAGTTTTGAAGACGGCAACTGCGGACGGCACCACTGTTCAGCGGAGCGAGACGAGTAGCAGCAAAGACGAGCGGGGTATTCAGCCTGGCTCATTCTCCTCTTTTATTTCATTCTAGTGTACCTAGATTGTAGTAGTTCTGTACCCAGTACGTGGAGTTAATGAAAGAGATTTCCCTCCTCTCTCATTGCAGTGTGAAGATCTGGCTGAGTGAGCCTGTGTTGATCTTCATTGATTCTGCAATTGGTTCTGCGCTGTCTCGCATTTGTTTTGTGACATTCAACGATCCTATTTTACAACAAGTGGTATCAGAGCAGGTGTGTTGCAAAACACTTTGCAGACTGGTTGCACTGTCCCCTACCATCTAACGACAACAGCAGAAACCATGGCGAGCTTCAGTGGAGGCGTCATGGGTGATCACTTCAAGATACAGCCGTTTGACGGAGCAGACTACAACGAATTCGCATTCAACATGAAGATGTTGTTTCTAGCCAAAGGGTTATGGGGAGTTGTTTCTGTTGGCCTGAGGGTGAGTGTGCACCCTGGAGGGTCCCTATCAGTGGCTGTTTCACACCACCAACTGTTTTTGGAGAGACTGAAACTGTGGAGGCAACTGGTTCCAAGGATGGCAAAATCTGGTTAGAGAGTGAGGCAATAGTTTTGGCCTCAATTGGATGGGAATTAACACTTAATCAAGGCTCACACACAGTGGCATTTTATAGCCACTGATCTAAGCTTTCTAGAACACCAAAGCATGCCAGATTTGAAGCTTCCTAGCAGATTCTATGGCTTCTAGAGTGGCCCTTGGTAGGCTGTTCTTTTTCCCACCTAGGAAGGCATCCCTTCCCTCCTCTAGAAGCTTCTGCCCCTTCCTAGATTCCTCAGCTTGCTTCTAGTAGGAGGGAAGGTGTCCACAAGACCAAGACACCTCTAGATGCCTTGGAGGACAAGTCACCCCTTCTAGAAGGTGTGCCACCTTCTTGGACCCTCCCCTGGCCTTCTAGAAACTTTAAGAGGAACTCTAGAGATTGAGCTAGCTTCCTGGCATCTATTTTCCACCTCCCTTGAGGCAGGGCAGAAAATGATCTTGTGGGACTTGAACCCGGGTCCCTGCCTCTAGAGGTGGGCACCATTAACCACTAAGCCACCTTGGCTTGTCTTTCTGGTGTTCCTTTTTGGAGTCACTCCTACCATGGTGATGAGCATTACTCCAACAATCTCCCCCTTGCGCATCACCCATGGCAGTTGTCCATGCTCAACGTGCAACTGAAGAGCCTTTCTCCTCATGGGAGGCGAGCTTACATTTTATTGTTCCCTCCCAGTCAGCCCCATCCTTCTTGTGCAGCGCCTCCTTGAGGCTCCTCTTGCACGAACCCACTAAAAATGCCCTTGTCGGCATCGTATCTTTTTGTCCTTCTTCGCACACGGCTGCTCGTGCGGGGCTGTTGAGGCGGTTGTTGTTGTTGTTGTCCCCTTTCGGCACCATCCTCTCCAAGCGTCTGCTCCCCCTCTCTTGGAGACCTTGGAGACATCTGTCGACTCTCCGCCTCCACGTCCATCTCCGGTGCTTCGGATTCCTCATCCGAACTGGCCGGAAGAAAATCTGCTGCTTGCCCATCCCTCAGGCGATGCTCTCCGGTTGGTGATGATGCGAGGATGTCACCCTCATTCACGTCCTCCGGCGTCTCCCCCTCAAGGAGTGGCATCCACTCCCCCCTCTTGGAGAGACCTCCCTCCTTGTCTATCCAACGGCTTTTCTCGTCGAACGTGACGTCACGATTCTGTACAATCTGCTGCCTCCTTGGGTCAAAGAGCCGATACGCCTTGCTTCCGCTCTCATATCCAAGGAAAATACACCGGCGGGTACGCGGGTCCAGCTTGCTCCGTCCCTCACGTGCCTGCACCATTGCATGTGCAACACAACCAAACATGCGGAGGTGACCGACTGCCGGCTTCCTCCCGCTCCACACTTCTTGTGGCGTCTTCCACGCATTGCTCTCCTTATCCTTCAACGGCTTGGTCGGCATGAGATTCATGATGTACGCTGTTGTCCTTGCCGCATCTGCCCAATACCGTTGTGTAAGGCCGGCATCGCTCAACATGGATCGCACCATGTTAAGGATTGTGCGATTTGCTCTCTCTGCGCTGCCATTCTGTTGTGGGGAGTGTGGAGTTGTTTTCTGCCACTCAATCCCCTTGCTCTTCATCCATCCAAGGCACCCCGCATATTCACCGCCGTTGTCACTCCGGAACGCCTTCACCTTCAACTCTGTTTGCCGCTCCACATCAGCCATAAAATCTTGCATGCACGCAAGGACCTCACTCTTCCGCTTCATTGGGTAGAGGTAGAGTTTCCGGCTGTGGTCATCGGTGAAGGTGAGGAAGTAGCGAGCTCCACCGATGGAGCTCTCAAGCGGTCCACACACATCTGTGTGTACCACGGCCAGTTTTGCCAATGCATGCGTCCCCTTGGCGACAAACGGCTGCCGAGTTGATTTGCCAATGATGCATGGCTCACACACGGTCTCCTTGGTTCCATCAAGGCCGCTGATTTGGAGACCCCGCACCACTTCCCTCTTAGCCATCTCCTTCACTGTTGGTGGAGAAATGTGGCAGAGTCAACGGTGCCATAGGTCCAGGTCTCCTCCGTCCTTGCAAGATTGGTGGCGTTGGACCCCACCCGGCTGCTGAGGATCTTCGCGCGTAGCAGGTACAAGTCCTCCTACCTCTTGGCATGCGCAATCACCTCACCTTTGCCCTCTTTGCGGATGACGGCCTCCTTCTTTGTGAAGAGCACCTCAAGTCCCTTGTCGGTAAGGCGGCTGACGGAGAGCAGGTTTGCCCCAAAGTTAGGCATATGCAGCACATCGTAGATTATGCTCGTGATAGGTTTTCCATCCACAATTGACTCAATGCGGACGTTACCCTCACCGGCAGCCACCTCTGTTTTTCCATTGGCCACCGTCATGCGTCTCTCCGAGGCACCGAAGGTGACAAATGCCGCCCTGTTGCATTACGTGTGGCGGCCTGATCCGGAGTTGATGACGACAACTCCCGGATCCTTCAAGTTGGTGGAGTTGTACGCCATAAGGGCGTGCTCATCTTTCTTCCCGCCCCCCTGCGACCGATCTGTTTTTTTCTTGGGACAGTTGCGCGCGTAGAGGCCCTCCTTGCCGCAGTTGAAGCACTCCCCCTTCTTGTCACCCTTCTTTGTGCCCTGTTTGGCACCCTTCCACTTGTCGCCTTGGCCTACACTTTGAGGATGAACTGTGTAAGCTGAAGTTGATGCCGCTGCACTCTCTCGACCGCCACGTTGCATCCACACATTGCGCACGTACTCAGCAACCTTCGGGTACTTCAGCTCGTCGGAAGGCCAGCCACCAAGGACTGTGATCATGGGACTCCAACTGTCTGGCAAGGCTAGAAGGAGGATCATAGCTTGCAATTGAGAGTCAACCTCCCAACCCGTGGCCACGCACTCCGCTGCGAGGGACTCAATCTGCTGCATGATCTCCATGATGTTGTCGCCTTTGTTGGCTCGGAGGGTGACGAGCCGTTTGAAGATGAAGAGCTGATTAGCAAGGTCGCTTGACTGGTAGATGGAGCAGAGTTTTGACCATGCGTCCGTGGCCAGGGTACATCCTTGGATGTGCCCAAGTTGTGGTGGGCATAACGCGGACACAAGGAGCCCCAATGCCTTTTTGTTGCGCTTCTTCTATGCCTCCTTCACCTCAGCCGTTGCAGTCTCCGGCGGAGCAGTCTCATCACCTTTTATGAGCTCAAGCAGTCCCTTGTCGTCGAGGAAGACCTCAAACTGCCACCTCCACAAGGCAAAGCCTGTCCCATCAAACTTAAGGATAGCGCGGCTGCTCTCTTGCTCGCTAGTTGCCATGTCTTACTGTTGGGAGCGTGAAATCAAGCTGGCTTTGAACCCCTTAGAGGCGTGGGCCCATAACCCTTTGTTGGCCTGAGGGTGAGTGTGCACCCTGGAGGGTCCCTATCAGTGGCTGTTTCACACCACCAACTATTTTTGGAGAGACTGAAACTGTGGAGGCAACTGGTTCCAAGGATGGAAAAATCTGGTTAGAGAGTGAGGCAATAGTTTTGGCATCAATTGGATGGGAATGAACACTTAATCAAGGCTCACACACAGTGGCATTTTATAGCCACTGATCTAAGCTTTCTAGAACACCAAAGCATGCCAGATTTGAAGCTTCCTAGCAGATTCTATGGCTTCTAGAGTGGCCCTTGGTAGGCTGTTCTTTTTCCCACCTAGGAAGGCATCCCTTCCCTCCTCTAGAAGCTTCTGCCCCTTCCTAGATTCCTCAGCTTGCTTCTAGTAGGAGGGAAGGTGTCCACAAGACCAAGACACCTCTAGATGCCTTGTAGGACAAGTCACCCCTTCTAGAAGGTGTGCCACCTTCTTGGACCCTCCCCTGGCCTTCTAGAAACTTTAAGAGGAACTCTAGAGATTGAGCTAGCTTCCTGGCATCTATTTTCCACCTCCCTTGAGGCAGGGAAGAAATTGATCTTGTGTGACTTGAACCCGGGCCCCTGCCTCCAGAGGTGGGCACCATTAACCACTAAGCCACCTTGGCTTGTCTTTCTGGTGTTCCTTTTTGGAGTCACTCCTACCATGGTGAGGAGCATTACTCCAACAGTTTCAGATCCTCCTGAAGAAACTCTTGATGCAAACGCAACTGCTGAAGAGAAACTACAATAGAAGAGACGCTGCGATCAGGACTTTGCTATTCTGGCTATGCAACTTTCAGACAGGCTGAAATTCCTTATCAAAGACAACAACGACACTTTGAATCCAAGGAACGCATGGATTGCCTTACGACAACGTGATCGCAAAGTCAGCGACTCAGAACTTCATAATCTATTCATTCAGTTCTGTGAGCTGAAGATGAGTGACACCACCAGACTGGAGGACCATGTGACACATTTGAAGCAGCTTGTTGAAAGAATCAAGTCCATGGGACAAGCGCTATCTGAAAAGGTGGTCGTACTACGGTTGTTTGCCAGTGTACCCACCAGATTTGACACAACAGTTGAACAACTCCTGGAATTTCAAGAACAAGGGGCAACATTTGATTCAAGACTACAAAATCTTGAAGCAGCCAGACTCCTACCAGCGCCAGGAGGACAAGCAGGAGCTAATGCAAATCAAGGAGCTCCAGCAGCACCAGCACAAGCACCAGCACCAGTTGGAGCCTAAGAACTAACCCTTGAACGTGCTTGTGAGACCCTATTGCGCGCAGAAGAAAAATATCTCAAAACTCCAGATGGCATTGAAGCAGCTCTGGCATCCAGGATGGGACATCAAAACCATCACAACCATCGGCCCAGGTTTCAAGGCCATGGACAAGGAGGAATTGCAAATTCCCATTTTTCTTCACAACCTCCTCAGAGGCTCCACTCTCAAAGCGGAATTATCCCACCTGGTGCACCAGGCAGCAAAGGCTTTGAACATGTAAAGTGCTGGAACTTCCAGCAGTTTGGACACTTGAACAGATATTGTGATAAGCCACGACGACCTCGCTTTCCAGCTCCGCAACATGCGCTTCTCACAACTGAGCCGTCATCAGCACAAGCAGACTCCAGTCTCCTTGGAAACTTGCAACAGATGATGACGCAGATGTTTCAAGGATGGTCACAACTCATGCATCAAATGGAGGCTATTGGACATCAAACCAGTGGGGCAAGCAACACGGCGATCAACTTCATCCCCTCTGTCGACGACACACCAACAGCTCCATCCCTGTCAACCTCAACCCAGCAACCACCATCCAACACTACTGACTTCATCATGGAAGAACTGGCATTGTGCTCCATTAACAGTGCCTTTCTACTTGCCGCCGGCATCCTTGCCTGGATACTTGATTCTGGCAGCACCCGCCACATGACCTGCAATCTCACTTGGTTTGTAGATTTCAAAGAGTTAAAAAAACCCAAGCCAGTGCGGCTTGGTGATGGCCGAATTATCTCTGCCAATAGTGCCGGGACAGTACGAGTCTCTATCTCTTTTGAAGGTAAAGTGGCCTCCCGTATTTTTTCTGACGTCCTATTCGTGCCAGAACTTGCAGCAAATCTTCTGTCTGTTACCAGACTTAACGACAAAGGCTGCCGAGTTGTTTTTGAAGCAGATAAAAGCTGCAGGATCTATGCCAAGGGTGGCAAAATTGTGGCGGAAGCCAAGAGGGAAGGCAACCTTACCAGTTTACCAACACTGGACACAGAAGCTGATGAAGGAACTACAGAAGTTGCCCTGGCAGCAGTGGGCTCCACACCTGCTCCACCTGTCCAACACGATGCTCTCTCCATTCTCTGGCATCAACGTTTTGGGCATGTTGGATTTGGAACTCTTCTGTCCATCTCC